>PVJI01006203.1:0-88774 GCA_004026765.1 Micronycteris hirsuta | reverse complement strand
CAGAAATAACTGGGTCTGTAATTGTTCGTGAGGCTGTGGGAATACAGTGTGGGAGGCTATAATTGCCACTGGCAGCTCTATGAAGCCTTTGAACTTGAGGTCAGAAGAGAACCTGGGTGTTGTAAGATTGATGAGCAAGGATGGGTCACGAAGACACGAGAGGGAAGGTGTACACTGGAGAGTTCAAACAGGTAAGTGAAGGGACAACACTCAGGAAAACTGCAAGGGCTAGTGACCAGGATTGCTATTTGTCTTTTTCTTAACACAGGAGCTGAGGCCTTGGAACCAGCATCAAGTGGGAAGAGGAGACAGTGACACCTGGTTTTGTCCATATCCCTGCGCACTGGTCCGCTTGCTGTCAGTAAACTTCAGACTCAGCCAAGGGTCCCTTCCAGCTCCTAAATTTTTCAGTGAGTTCGGTGATAATACAGAATGGTCCATTTTCACTAAAAAGTATTCTCCAGATACACACATATTAAGGAAATTACCGATTTGTCTAAAGAAGGCAGGAGTTATTTTTGTTTGACCTGAAGGTTTCATTGTTACTAACTTGATGTGTACAGCGAATGTATGAATTGACTTTACTCACAGGTACTTTCATGATGAGAGGTTAAACAGACAATGGTAGAATTGTAATTTAAATTAATGAGGATGTAGACCCAAATTCTATTCCTAAAAATTGGGCCAGATCTAAAAGAAACTGAGACGCTGAACAAATAAAAGGCTGAAAATAAAAGCCATGGTGACAATAATGAGGATATAGATCATTATCTTACTGAGGGTATACATACATCAATCTCATTTAATTCTGGTGACAATCTTGAAAGATCAGTATCATGCTCCCCTCTTTACAATGGGGAAAAACTAACATTCCGAGAAATGAATACGCTGCCACAGGGCGAGGCTTTCTGGGGTGTGGGCTGGCATGTGAACCCACCTGGAGAGATTCTGTGCTGTGCCGTAGTTACTGCCCTTCACCCACCAGCAGTCAGAGCCGGCGGCTGCCGGATGGAACGGGGTAAATGCAGGTGGGATGCCTGGATGCCCTCGACTGTTGTAGCAGGCATTTCCAGCATTGCTCATTCTCTCTTGGTGAGAAAGATCAATTTATCAGGAAATATCTGAAGGGCAAGGAAGCCCGTTCTTGATCTGAAGCGTCAGCTTTCTGTCACTTTAAGAGTAGCAGAAAAATGTAGGTATCGGGTTCTTTCTAAACGTGGGGGGAGGGGGAGGCAGGATGATTTTCCATCTGTTCCTTGGTTACTCCAGCCCTTGCTCTTCTCATCCCAGCACCTGGGTCTTCTCTTCTCCTCTCTCCCCTCCTCCAGCTGCCATCTCAACCCACACAGGACATAGCGGAAGCAGTCAGTTCTTTCATTGCTGGAACGTCCTGTCTGGTTTCTTCACCCTTGATCACAGCAGCTCATATGAAATCTCAGAACGAGCACCCATCAGTGCTGGAACATGACCGACGATGACAAGGCTGCTCATCACTTCACTTGAGCGAGTGGGTAACGTCTGGCAAGCGGCTGCCGGCGGAAGCTGTTGCGGCGGGGGAGGCAGTGTGGCTGCCAGCGGGGAGGGCAGCGCCTCATCCCTGGGAATGAGTCACAGGACCCAATTCTGCCACCCCCAGGAAGTGAGTCAAGGAATTCAATTTAGGATGATGTATGTACTTCATTCGTTTGGTCAACTGTTAAAACAAATGAGAAAAAAAAAAAAAAAAAAAAAAGAGCGCCTACCACCTGCTAGCGCTGGTTTGATGTTAGGGATTCATATGAAGTCTCCATATTCCAGTGGGGGAGGTTAGGTATTAGGATAACTCATCATGCATGTTCCTTTTTATCTTACTTTTGCATTTTTAATTGACATTAACTCACATACCATGGAATTTACCCTTTTAAAGTGTACAATTCAATGCTTTTGCACATTTACAAAATTCAACTATTTAATTCTAGAACATTTTTATTGACCTCCAAAGAAACCTGCTACCCATTAATAGTCATTTCCTATTCATCCCACCCCAACCCCCCCCACCCCACACCCCGGAAACCGCTCAGCTGCTTTCTGGCTCTGTGCCTGTTCTGAACATTCCATGTGAATGGGATTTTTATATATACATATATAACTATATATACATATATGTATATATGTACACGCACATATAGCCTCTTATACCTGGCTTATTTAACTTAGCATAATGTTTTTAAGATTCATCCCCATTACATCATGAATCAATACTTACACTACATTCTGCTTATCCATTTACCAGTCAATGGCCATCAGCAATAATGCCATGAACATCCGTGTACAAATTTTCGTGTAGAGGTGTTATTCTTTCTCTTGGGCATACACCTACCAGTGGAATTGCTGGGTCACACAGGGTGACTCTACATGGAGCTTTCTGAGAGACTGCTCAACCGCTTCCCAAAGCAAACGCGTCATTTAAAATTCCCACCAGCAGTGCGTGAAGCTTCCAACTTCACATCTATGCTAACACCACTGTCCATCTTTCTGATTAGAGCCATCACAGTAGATGTAAAGTTGCCCTTACTTCTCTTCTGTACTTGAAAACTTCAAAGCTGAGCTCATGCTATGCTGCAAGAGGTCACAGTGCTTGTGGATGTCTGGGCTTCGGATAGCTTTTTATCCTCGGCTTGAAAATTTCCACGTGAATAGGCGCTATCTGGCCAACACCTCTCTCTCCAGTGTTACTTCTGATACCCTTCATCCAAAGTTCAAAAATTTTATCAACCTTGAATATTTATACATAAAAACTAAATCACAGAAACGCTATGAGAATATACAGGGGGACATTTATATAACATTGGTTTGGTTAAGGATTTGAGCATAAATTCAAAGTTAAAAATTATAGAAAAGATTGACAGACTTGACTATAGAAACATAGAATTTCTCTACACAAAAAAACAGAAGTAGGAGAAATAGCTGCTAAATACATAAGTGATTTTACTTAATGTCAACGTACACAAAGTTCTAACAGAACAATCTTTAAAAGATGGGCATACTAGAAAAGAGAGGCAAACCTCAGGAAACCATAATTCACCAAGCATAAGATGGCCAACTTCACTAGTAATCCCAGAAACAAAACATGAAATAGTAGAGAGCATCTTGGACCTATCAAATTGAGAAAATGGTTGAATTTACAAATCGATTCTTAAAAATAACCGATATTATCAATGTTCGGAGGAATGAAAACTTGGAAACAGTTTTGCATACCTTTCGGCCCAGAAACATCCTTTCCAGACACTGACAGAACTATAGTGAGGCAATGACACTGAAATAGGGTTCAAGATTACAAAGAATTTGCCCTGACTGGTGCAGCTCAGTGAACTGAGCACTGACCTGCAAACCAGGTCGCAGGTTTGATTCTCAGTCAGGGCACATGCCTAGGTTGCAGGTCAGGTGCCCAGTAGGGGGCGTGCGAGAGGCAACCACACATCACTGTTTCTCTCCCTTTCTTTCTCCCTTCCTTCCCCTCTCTAAAGATAAATACATAACATTTTGAATAGAGAAAATCCTAAAGTTTTTAAAGAAACATTATTAGAGAGAACGCAAACACCCTAAAGTTCCAGCTAGAGCAGGGTGGGCAGACTACCGCCGCCAGGCCCGGTCTTGAGCTACTTTTCGGTGGGACAGAGCTGTGTCTGCTCGCCCACGTACTGCCGGTGGCTGCTTCACCCCAGTAAGGCAGTGCCCAGGAGTCCCAGGGCACATGCCCTGCAAAGTCGGAAATTTATCCTACCTGGCCATGTAGGGGCTGAAGACCCCCAGTTGATAAGACTAGTGAAGACATTTATGGTCTGACCAAAAAGAGACAGATACCTTAAGCCATTAAAAATAACTGTACACCATTTAATGATGGGGAAAGGTACTTATACATTGTTAAAATTTAAAAGCAGATGATGTAGTAACTATATAAATTGCATACAAAAAAATTGTATTTGGGAAAAACTGTGTACCCGAAAGTTGATACCAGTGATCTCAGTGTAATAGTTGTTTTGGGGGTGGGGGGGTGACACGTATCATTGTCCTCTAGGCCACCATGGCTTTCCTGAGCCCAGGGCTCCAACATGTACATGGTTCAACCACTGCCACCAAGAAATACTCGGGGTGTCAGTAGGTGCTCCTGCTCTGTCACCTACAGGGCCTCCTCCCCGTCCCGAGACTGGCCTTGGCAATAGTGCACCCTGCGTTCCCCTGTGCCTTGGCCACAGCACGCTGCAGGGGACGGCCCCGCCTCCTGCGCACGCCTCCCGCTCCCAGCCTTAGCACCCGTGCTGCCCGTGTTGAGAGGGCAGCACAGGCATACTTCTTCCCCAATGACAAACTCCTTTTCTAATAATAAAACAGCCTTCGCACTGGCTCCTAATTCCTAGAAACACATTTAACACTGAACATGCTTCAAAGGGAACTCGGTTTAAATGTGCTGTTACATCATTTCTTTTGATGGGTTTTTCTTAACCTACCTTTTAAAGATTCCCTAAAGCAATGTTAGCATCACAAATCAACTTTGAGATTTGAAAAGCTAGATACAAAAATTATTCATCTAACATAGATAGGACCTATATCAGTGTGTGTTGATCTTCAACATGCATCTGAATCACCGGGGAGCTGTTAAAGTGCAGATTCTGATTTCAGTAACCTTGGGACATAACTGGTCTGGCTCAGGCACTCCCAGGCAACATCCAGGCCAGGCGCCCTCAGAGCACACACTGAGTAGCAAACGACCACAGTCATCTTTAACGGGTGCGATACGTGCAGTAGAGAATTCCAAACAGATTGTTTTGCAGCAACTAAATATCCGTTATGGACTCTTAGCTCTGCTTCCAGGTTCTTTGTGCCCTAGGAACCTGGAAGTAGTCGCCACAAGTACCCCTATACACGCACGCACACACATACGCACTTTTAAATCAAATGCTCCAAGGAAACCATCCCACAGCCCAGCCTACACACAAACCCCTCCCTTCTGCCTGCAGTAGGCAGGGACCCCTTTCCCTGCACTTGGTTTGCGCCGAGGTATATATGGGAGCCTTCCCCATCCTGATGACCAGTTCGTGCTCAGGAACCTCCTGCGCAAAATCTGAGAGGACCCTGTAAACTGAGACCGGAGACAGAAAAAGAGGCAGACCACTCTAGGTTGGTGGGTAGCAGGTGTAATAGGCAAGGGAACTTAATGCCAGGCTGGTCTTGGTGGACACAAGACGAGCTGTTTTCTGCAGTCACCTTCCAAATCTTAATACTTTTCACACCGCTCACGAGTTTTCTCGTGTTTCACACGCCATCTGCTAAGGACCGCATCACGAGATAATTTCATTAACGTGCAGTTTGCCCAATATCGTGCGGTCCCTGGCGTATGTCTTAGAGATTTCTATGTGGTACGAAATGTGTTAAGTCTACAGAGCTCTCAGTCATGAGCCAGTCCAGAGGCCCAGTATCACACAACTGAGTCAAGGCCGTGTCCTTCGGCAGCTTCTAGAGGTGCCACCCATCTCTTCTCACTGACCTTCAGTGTCCTTGAGGGCATTGTGGTGGGGAGGTTCTGAACACTCTCCTTAAAACTGCTGAAATCAGGAGCTTCAAAGTAGTAACACAGCATAAACTGAGACAGAATTCTACTCCACCACTTGGGTGTATAATCTTGGGCAAGTAAATACCTGAATATTTTCCTGTGACAAGCAGCAATGTCACAGCCATTAGAGGACATCAATTACAGGACATGCACGTCACAGAGGTGGTAATTAATAGTGGCCACAGTATCAAACTATATAACGTTGAGAGCTGGTGCTTTTATCTACGAAAACCCAGTTTCATTTGTTCAACCCACCAGCTATTATTCTGAAAGCTTAACTGCAAATCCCAAAGCGAATTTGAACACATAGTCCAAATGGCTGAGACTCACGTCCTACCACTGGGGTGAGACCCCACATTAAAGCTGGGTAACCAGAAGCGCCTAGGTTCCCTGCCCAAATGGTGGAACTTAAAACTGGAACACAGGGTTCACTACTTTTCAGAGCCTCAATCCTCAAGTTCAGTAAAAACTGCATGCCTTTTAAGGAAAAAAAAAGGATGAAAAGAATTTGAATTTTTTCTCATTTTAAATGAGACTAAAGCATTATAAAATAAAGTGGTGGTGGACATACTGATGATAAGGAAAGCACTTTTTCCCCCTGGGTTATGGTAATGATTAATGAAAATTACATAACAAAAATCTACAGAATTGGGATGGATGTACAACAAATAACTGTGACTATTACCCTCCAGGAAATAACATCAGGAATGTGAAATCTGAGGGATAGCTCACTATTTACCTTTTAAATTTCCATAGGTCATAAACTAGGTAAAGTCCAATTACAATGAAAATACTGTCTTAAGCCTGGCTGGTGTAGCTCAGTGGATTGAGTGCGGGCTGGGAACCAGAAGGTCCCGGTTCGATTCCCGGTCAGGGCACATGCCTGGGTTGCAGGCCAGGTCCCCTGTGAGGGCCATGTGAGAGGCAACCATACATTGCTGTTTCTCTCCCTCTCTGTCTCCCTCCCTTCTCCTCTCTCTAAAAATAAATAAATAAAATCTTAAGGAAAAAAAAAATAATGTCTTAAAACCAAGCTAGACCAGTATGTATAACAAGAAAAAATATCTAGGGTTTGGGGGTGGGGGGGGGGTGAGCAATGAAGGGGAATCAATACTGGAAGTTCAGTAACACAAATATGCTTTTCTAAAAATATTTTGTAATTTAAAAAGCAGACAAAATAGTGACAAAAGCAGTTATTAATATATGATTAATGGAACAAAAAGGTTACGCTGAAAGGAGACAAGCTTTTACAGAAATATTTAATGTGACAGACAAACGGTTATTCTTCCTATATTCCAGATGTCTTAAGATTATGTGACAAAAGAAGCTATTTTCAGCTCACAAATTCAGGAGTCTTTTGAAAAAGTTCTTCCAACAATAATCCACCATGAACCTGACTAATACTTATTAACCAAATTCATCTGCCATGATAAAGGAGCTTAGAAATGAACCCTGCTACCCACCTTTGCGTTTAGTCAGCCAACACCTAAAACCTCCTCCTGCACCGAGACTGGTCTTCAGAGACCTCGGCGCATTAACACAACTTCCAAGACACAAAAGGGCCTTCTCGTTCTTTCTCGGACTTCCCAGTGAGTTGTCTGCCCCCTACTTCTACTCTTCAACTGCTCAGGTCCCTTTCCCAGCAGTTATTAAGAGCTGATGTTATTCCTTGCAAACGAACTACGCCAGGGAGCAATCCTGGCCCTTGCCTGACGGTAAATACAGGCTGAGAAGCTTGGACTCGACCCTTGTAAGGAATAAAAAGCAGAACCTCCCGTTATCACCTAAGTTTTATCTTTGGCAAAGAGCGAATTTTGAAGAAATAGTGAACAACACACATGGTTGTGCCAAAATAGATCTTGGCAGTTTCAATTTCCCCTCTTAAAAACACGGTATATTCTAAGGAAATGTAGATGAGGCCCAGAGGTGGTGAGAACACAGTGCCGAACCACGTTTGGAATCGCCAAGGGTCATGGACGGGAACAAGTAAGGTGCAAAACAGAAGGGAACTTCCGCAACCCTTTAGGAGCTGACTGAGTGCCTTCTCAGTTCAACTAAAAGGCACCGTTTTTTTCCGAATATTCTAAGGTAGTCAATGAGTGATTTTTTTTTTTTCTCTCTTCCTCAAATGGAAGAATTTCCTAAGTGGAAGCACAAGTTCATAGAATGTCTATTTTATTGAGTTTCCAGTCAGGCAGCATCAAGAGTAATCTTCACACATGCATAAAGATATTCTCACTGTAACAATACTTTTAGTAGAAAAATCTATAAACAAATGTTCTTTAAAAGGGACATCCACATAATGAAATCTTGGAGCCACTAAAATAATGAGTTAGAGCTGGATGTAACAATATAGAAAAACAACCAAGTTAAAAAGAACCAATTTACAAAACTGTACATCTAACATAAGGGGGGATAAGAGGCATATGTATGTATATAAAGATATGTAAAATAAATAACATTTTTGAAAGTATACAAGACTATTCCTCTGGGGTGTGGGAATGTGGTCACAGGAAGGAGACACTTTTTTTTTACTTTATACTCTTTGCATATTCACGACTTTTAAAAATCTCAAGCATGTGTTATTTGGATACTATAAAAACCTGCGTGTACCTGCGGCCTTCTATAAGCAGCGGTTTGCAATCCTTTGCTGCCTTTTGCGTAATTGTCATTTAGTTGGAATTAGAAAGCTCCTTGGTGTTTTGCTTCCTCTGTCCCTCCACTCAAGACTGATGGAAAATGTTGAGAATTTAGAGTTTAAATCCTGCTTAAACTGCAACTTGGGTAACATCTACTCAAGATTCCAGAGAACTAAAAAGAAAATCAATGGGAATTTAAATCACCAACTGAAGTATTTTACCCAGAGTCACTTTACACAAAACCTTGAGTGATGACATCTTATTAAACTCCATAGCCTTGTAAGTTGGACAAGCGGATTTCAAAAATCTGTTTCAAGAGATGTTGCATTTTCATCTACTGGCATAAAATGGGCAGAATACACTGAGGTTATCAGGTTTGAAAAGAAACACATTCTTGGCAAAAGCCTTCACTAAAAAATATCAAATTCAGCCCTGGCTGGTGTAGCTCAGTGGACTGAGACCGGGCTGGGAACCAGAGGGTCCTGGTTCGATTCCCAGTCAGGACACATGCCTGGGTTGCGGGCTGGGTCCCCAAGTGAGGGCCATGTGAGAGGCAACCATACACTGTTCTTTCTCTCCCTGTCTCCCTCCCTTCCCCTCTCTTTAAAATAAATAAAATCTTAAACAAATATATATATCAAATTCAAATCCTACAGGACCACCCCCAAAATCACGGTAAGAGGAGGTATTAGGAGCCCTTTTCTGTCAACTCAGGATCTGCCAATTCAATGGCTTTAAAACTCATTTAAATGACTAAGGCTAAAAAAGTTGGTGGCCAACTTTAGAGCAAATATTATCTTAAAACTATTAAAAAACAAACCAAACCAGAAAACCAACAGAGTTTATGCCACGATGTGCAACCCCTACACTAGCCCAACAACTGGCCTTTTTAAAACCCGGGTTCACAACACGTGGGTATTTCCAGATTAGACACTTCAGGTCCCAGAGCACTTCTAGAAATGAATCTGTGTCCAAGTCTCGCTGAACTAATAACATAAAGCAGAAGGCTCTTCAAGTATTGGCTACAACCACCACACCACTGACACACTTCATGAATGAGCTGTGACATTCCTATCAGTGCTGCACAGGGGCCACCGGTACGTCCCCTCCTTCCAACTCCAAGTTAACAGAAGACGGGCAGGCGCAGTCGGCCATGGCGACGGTACTTACACCCCCGGGACGGGGCAGCAAACACTACAGAACAGAGCACGTTGTCAAACATTCATCAGCGAAACACTCCATTACATCGTGGTCATATATTCGTGTGTCCAAGCATACCACATAAAAATTTTGATTAATGACATGACGTTTTAAAATATACTTTTAACTAATGAGGATACATTCAATACAATAGGCTAATTCAATACAAATTTTAATAACAGTATTTTTACAAACCTAAAACCTAAGAAACAAACTATATTAATAAAGTTGGAATGTTTCACAAAATACAAGTCATTGGGATACTTTAAATATGTCTCTTTAGTTTAAAACATGCTCCACTAATTATTTGTATCCCGTTACTTTACTTGTAAAGGTGAAATAAACCCCTAAAGAATAAACTGCACTGATTTAATTAAATTATAAATGAAGCCCAAGTAGAATGATTGTTTTATTAGATATATAGGATATACAAACTCTTCAAATTGGAAACGATTTTTAAAAATCCACTTACACATAAAAGTGACTGCGTTTTACTGCAACAATAAGGTATCTATCTGCTCCCAGAGCAGAGGCTGCGTGCGCTTCCCCTCTCTGTGCCTTGCCTCTGTCCCCTGGACGCACGAGTCCAATTTAAGGACTGAATGAAATGCACGAAAACCACTCAGCAAGTTTCTGATAGACTGAAAGGGCTGGATAAACCACCCTACCGCATTACTTTGAAGCCGTTACCTTAAAAAATGTACATATCTTCATAACAGTTCCCCTACAGATTCCTTTCCCACACAGTCTTGAGTCTCCGAAGGGCCAAAGAGGGAGCGAGCCCTGCTGAACACGAGTTTGGTACAGGAGCACACGTAGGGACACAGGTGGCCCATGAAGCACGACCCAGGGGATGCAGTTACCCTGCCTCAAGAAAGAATGCTTTCCAGTCCACGACAAGAGCAGCAGTCATCAGCGCGGACGGTGACCACTGACCTTAAAATCGCCTTCTACAAAGTCACCATTCCTCAGCAGACTCTCAGAACATCTCGTTTTAGTGAGAAGCAAGAGCAAGTGCTATCTTTAAAGATGGACAAAGTGTGAAAAGCCACCGGGGAAAACGCCATCCTTTACTGGTACTGGCTGCCTTCCCCGAGGGCAGCAATGTGTGTCAGAGGACCCCACCCTTCATGCAAAAAACACGTGTGTGTACACACACATATATGTGCTGGAACTATTTACTAGAAAACTTTGCTTCAGCAAGGTGTTCTATTAAAATTTTTAAATAGCTATTTGAAAGGCCCCCAAAACAATTACACAACTTCCATAATAGTAAATGATTCCAAAATAAACACCAGTAACCATAAACCAGAAATTGTAATACCCTTTTAAAATGGAAGTATTAACTGACTGCATTATTACTGAAATACTATCATATAAAAATAAAATATCTGGTTACAGTTTCAACCAGAGTTTCAAATTTTCCCACCAAGTAAACAAAAACATGTAGAAATTCAGGGAAGACAATGTTTACAACTAAACACTGTTCCAGAAACACACACATTTAAAGTGTAATGCAATGTTTCTCAAAGTCTGGTCTGAGGACCTTTGAGGGGCCCCCAAACCCAAAGCCCAGACTGTTTTCATAACCCTCCCAAAATGTTTTCTGTTTCACCCACGATTTTACAAGTCCACAGTGGAGTTTTCCAGTGTCCACACGCCGTGCGATATAAAAAGAATTACAATGAAAATCCAACTCCTGAGCCAGATATTAAAGAGATGAGCAAAACATAAAATAATGCTCTTCTCATTGCTTCAGATAACACAATTTTTATCAAAAGTGGTATTCATATTAACATATGGGTTTTTAGTGTTATATTTAAATAAACATAGTTTTTAAATGACTTAGTATTAATTTCTAATGCAGTCAATTTTGACCAACCCATGTTATATAAAGCAAAGCTCTTTGGGGATGGTCAAACAATTTTAAGAGTTCTGATCCTGAGGCCAAAACGTTTCAGATCTGTTAGTAAAACGGTATGAAAGCATCCGTTTTACCAGTTTACAGGAACTATGGCAACACTGGAGTGAGCTGAGCAGCGGCCACTCACAGGTGAAGCCCTGGTGCGCTTCTCCCCATTCACAGAAGGGATTATTTAACGTAAGAAGGTGATTATCTAATTTCTATTTTCACAAACATGAAAATACAATAGGCCTTTAAACCCTACCAACGGAGTTTGTCACGCTAGAAGAAAGGCAAAGTGGCTTTCCTGAGTAAAGACAGAACAGGAGAAGAGATCGGACTCGATCGGCAGGCCCAGAAGCACAGTGTCCAGCCTCGCCGCCTTTGAGAATCTCCTCCTTTTCAGCACTCAGCGCGGTTCTGGCGGTCCACGGAAGACCAGCGGACCTGAGGGCGAAGTCCAAGCAAAGACGATTTAAAATGACGGTAAAACTGGATCGCTTCTTTAAGTGCTTCGACTTTTTTAAGCACTCATTTCAAGTTAAGTCATTAAGAGTTCCCATTTTATCACAAAATTCAGAATTTACTCAGAAAAAAAGTCTTTAAAATTATTTTAATAACTGTTTAATTTACTCATTCCTTAGATGGAAAGCCTAGGAGGTTAACTGGGCAATGGCCTACAATTATATATTATAACTTTGTACATATGGATTGTTTGGGACCCAACACAATCTAAAACATAGACATACAAAGACATTCCTTAAGCATCCCCTCCATGAAAACGGGGCTGGAGGGAGACCCACAAAAGCAGAGACACTTCAAGTATACACCAACACACACAACCTGTGCAGCATTCATTTAATTCTGAAAGAAGAGGCACACTGCTCAGCAAAGAGGCAGAAACCTCCAGTCTTATTATCAAACGGTTGGGATACACCACACATTCAGCTGGATTGGTGACGAACAGCAATGTTGTAACAAGCCTCAAACACTCCACAGACTGAGTATGGGAGGATCACTCCTGTAGCCGCCACTGGAAAAGGTATTCAACATGAATAAAATGTTTGAGGAAACTGATGTTCACCTCTTTTAATACCAAAGCTTTAAAAAATTTTCCCGATCATTGTAAGATAAAACTGTACGAACACGCATGTCATTTCACTTCTTCTTGATGACAGAGTGCTAACACTAGACAGTTACGAGGAGCGGGTGCAGCGCAGTGGTCTAGGCTAAGCCGACTGCCCCACACGAAACCATCTTCAACCGTGTATGCACTTCATGCTTTTCTTCTTAGTTGTTTTCTACCTTCTTCCTTTCAAGCCACCACTTCTGTATGAAGTGCTAATGTGCTATATGGGCTGGGAAATCAAATAATCAGCATAGACTCTGTGACTTATGTAGGTTGCTCAAAGGCATCAAAAAAATTCCAAGTTTCCCAGTTGTGTTCTGTTTTGAAGAGAATGCCAGATTATCTCTGGATGAATGAGGCATTATTGTACATAAATATTTAAACAAGCTCATTTGAATATTAACAAAAAGATGTAACTAAACATTAGTATCATTGCCTTTTTAAACAAGGTATTCCACAACTTTAAGGTAACACTGGGTTCCAGTTCCTCTCCCCCAAAGATGAACATAAACAAATGTCCTATTAATAATATCAGTTTGTCCAAACAAAGAAAAAAAATCTGAGGTGCAATCATGTCACAGTTAATGCATGTCTGCTTCCAATACATTCAAAGACAATATTTTTAAATCAATATTTAAAATAGGCCTTTTGTAGTCTGAGAATTCAAGATACTTTTAAAAATTTGTAAATACACATACATGCAAATTTTTCATATATACAAATTTCACAAAATTAGGAAGTTGCAAAGAAATTAGAAGGATTATGGTGAATCTGACAAGCTACATTTAAATGCTTTACCACTGACATATTCCTGAATACAGCAATCATAGTAGTTTTAATACATCTTCTACATGGCCTTTTTATAAAATTTTCTCTTTGAGACATAAAAGTTCATCACTAGACGTCTTCTGAAATTCTAATTTAAGAATTCAAGATGTTCTCAATTCACTACTCATATTTAAGGCCACTTTGGTAAAGGCATTGCAGCAAGAACACAAAAACAATAGCATATTTTCTAATATTTATTTTTTCACCTGCAAACTGTAGCAAAACATGATCAGCTTTATTATGCAGACAAGTATCCTTCTACATTTTTAAAGAATTTAGGCATGTATAAATAGAAGAGCTCTTTAGAAAGGAAAAAATTCAAGAATGAATAATACCTTCCAATTCTGACTTTGTAACTTTCCAGTAGCAATGGTTAAAATGGTTTTAGGTCATTCATTCCAGATACATGACAGCACCTTAAAAGTGGCTGATCCATTTCCCCAGTAACATTTTTCACATAACAATGTGTTAAAAGTTACAAATACTGATATGCACAAATAGCTAATTTCTAAGAAAAATATGTACAGTACTGCAGCATAATGGATGTGGTATCTGCAATAACTTAATATTAGCCAATTTTTAATATACATGATACCGCTACCTTCTTCTGCCAATTCACAGGTTAGAAGTTGTTACTGGAGCCCTCTGTTTTGCACGTATTACCTGGTGTTTAATAAACAATGCAGGCTTTTTAAAGACTTCTCTTGTGTTTAAAGCTAAGATCAGTGAAACAAGACAACAGTGCAAGAGGCGGAGCTGTAATGTGACCAATGGAAGTCCGTTCCAGTAAAATGTCTATATAAGGCTATAAGAAAGGGTTGGTGGATGAGCTTCCCGTCGGAAACTGTCCTGTCGGCGCACCAGTCTAAAGAAAAACATAAGACAAGATGAAAATATTGAATAGTACTGAGATTAGGATTAATTATTGGCAATCAAATTTATTCACTATCGTTATTAGCAATATACTACTATAAAACTATTAGGTGTCAGGCACTGTGTTGTATCTTTTATACACATATTATTTTATATAATTCTCAAAATAGATTCTAAAAAGGACTCTTAAAAAAGCTGCAAAAAGGACTCTTAAAAAGCTGCATTTATGGTTCAAACCAAATCTGACCAAGACCCCTCCTCACAATGCTCACTAAATCTACCACCTCTCGTCAAGGTTACTTAGACAAGAAAGCAGACAAGTTTCATGTTATAAAACAGCTGACTATACTGTCAACACTTTCAGTTCAACTGATTAATGTGGTTACTTGTGCAAGTCAAAGAAGAGTCATGCAGGGTGGCTGCCTCGATCTGTACACTCTTGCAGTGTCTTATCAGTGGAATACCAAAGAGCATCTAGGAATCACACCCTGCTTGTCCTAATTTGAAAATAAAATGTTAACAACTTATAAAGTGCTTAAAATTGCATCTCACTTACCATAAAAGGATTACTAGACACTCCAGCAGCTGCAACTTGACCAAAAGGGGTTACCACTGGTTTTGTTTGTCCAAACGCTGCAAAACCTGCACCTTATTAAAACAGAACGACCGATTACAATCCACACCTTTGAGAGACAATCTGATGTTTATAAAGCCTTGTAGTGCACTTTAGAGAAACTCCTACCAGAGCAACAATCATAAAATATCAATGTTAAATTGTCTGTGCTTGTGCTCTTTCAAATACCAGAGACAAACATCCTGTGGAGTGTCTTAAAAGAGCTTTTATGTAGCTCTCCTGAAATGGTTAATTCCAATTAGTCTCAGCTACATAAACTGCTGACTGACGTTCAAAGGGTGTGATGAAGAGGGAGCGTGTGGCTATTCGACAGGGGCTGTGAGGCCCACACAGCAGTTTCTATGTGAACATCACAGCATTTCTTAGGAAACGTTTCATCATTATGGCTCTGCCACGGTTCGTATTTCCAAATTTTTACCTAACCACTGACTTTAAAAAAGAAAATGTGTAGCCCTAAAATAACCCTTGAATCTATGAATTTCAACCTTAGTCATGAGCATGGGGGGGGGGGGGTGTGACACACACAAGACGACAAACTGGTCTCTACTGGATCTTCCTGAAAACAAGTACCAATTCTAACCATAATATAGTTACTTCTTTAGAAAATTAGTCTATGTTACCATCCACCCCCCCCCAAAAGCCTTACACAAAATGCCATACAAACAATTTTCTGAAGCAAAACAAAACACTCTACATCCTTAAAGTTTCTTTTTAAAACCAAGAGACGTAACAGATCACAGATAAATGAGTAAGAAAGACGCTGGGGATTCTGAAAAAGAAGGGGTCTCTTTAGAGACTCTGATTTCTCCTAAATCTAGAATCTAATTACAAAATTTACTAATTCAGTCCATTTCGCGAGGCCCAAATACACATTCAGTAGAAAATGCTACAACATTCTTCAGGTGAGTCCAGGCATACAACATCACGACACGCAAGAGAGAGCTGGAGCGGACGTACAGGTAACGTCACGCCTTACCATTGGGCTGCTGGGGAAAAGCTGTCTGTTGAGGGAAAGCGGCCTGGGCTGGGAAGGCAGGCTGCTGGAAGCTGCCGCTGAAGCTGGTGGGAAGACTGTAGGGAGCGGGGGTCCCGAAGCCCGCAGGCATGCTCATGGACGCAGTGCCAAAGGTCGCCGCTGGCGGGAGAGAAGGGTGACCACTTACACACACAAGGGTACACTTTGTTTCTCACACGCAACATTACAGAAGAGACACCACTTACCTTGAAAAATATTAAGATGTACATTAAAGGCATTCTAAATTTCAAATCTCAACAAAGTTAATAGTTAAGTTTTAGCGCTATATAGTATAACAACGTGTAAAATTATATTTCCTAAAACACAATAACTAGAAAAAAACTTACAAAGAAAATTTCTCAAAATGTATTAATAAAGTTCAAGACTAAACAGCAGTCTACTTTTTTAAAGCCCATCATCATGCAATTCAGATGAGTACATACAAGTTTACTTTTTTGTTTTAGTTTTGTTTTGCTATATACAGTAAAATAGCCAAATATTTAATTTCATCTTCTGAATTGTGTGCTATAACATAACGTGAATTTCTGGAAAAAAATAATCTAAAATCTCTGTAAAGTAGCTTACCAAAAATAACAAGACTTTTAGGAGAAATGAGGTCAGAGGCAGGCCATGTAAAACCTATGCAGACTTTGTAACCAGAGCCCGAAACAGGGAAGGAGGATCTTAATAAAAACATTAACACAGTTAAAAGGGCATGCTACCCTCCTAAAAAGATCAGTTCTAAAAGAAATATATAGACTCCCACATTCCTTTTCTTGGAAGGTAAGTAAAGACTGCAGGAAGGTTAGGATTGCCAAGTTATAAAAATTAGGGCAAAATGCAAAGAATGAGAAAGAAGCGCAGTAAGTATTTCGACAAGAGGCCAAGCACACAGGGTGCGTGCGGTGTTCAACGCCACACTCTTGCACGGCCCGGCAGTTCTAGCACTCTGGCCTCGTGGAAGGGAACATTCACAGGCCGGGGAAATCTGTGTGAACTGTGCCTACACATGTGGCAGGCTGCCACCATTCCCCATTTATGAATTACTTATGAACGAGTCTGCATTACAGAAACACATGTAGGAACAGAACAGTGTATTACTTATTGCTAGAGAAGGTCATGTGTTCTAGGAAAGGTCTTGGTGAAATAAAAGCCAACAATGTTGCTTTTAATACAGAATACTAGTAATTGCATAGTGAAATAGTTTTAGTGTAATGCTATCAAAAAAATATAGTCCACTGAATTTCCTGATTTAAAAAAACCTATTTTTTAAATTATAATCTAAAGCATATACATTAATACTAATAATGTTATAATGAATTATCTTTTTAAAAACCTTTTAAAAGTCACTGATGTTTCCCAAAGTAATACTTGTAATCCTGATGTTTATAACGATTCTCAATGGACCTAATTAGAATATCAAAAAATTTTAAAGGACTTTTTTACTGTTGAGGAGAAAAAAAGGAAAAACAAGCCACCAGGAAGCGAGAGAGTAAGCACACTGCAGGGAAACAGGAGGGTTTCAGAACAGACAAGAGGGCACTGACAGAACTCTAAAGACACAATGCTTTCTAAGCACTAAAAAGCAAAACTTGGATACAGTCAAACAAAATCAAACTCCATGGATATCAAAATGTGTCACTCACAGTACTATAAATTCAAACTCAAGAAAAAATAACCAACAGAGCTACTGACATTCTAATGCGACCATGGAGGTAAGCAATAACGCTTTTCAGCACCAAAACAGAAATCGCTATGCAAGATTTTCATGTAACTTTAAACATAATGTAATCCAATGCCACACATTCATGCCCACTCCATTTTAAAACACGGAAAAACTTAATTCCACATGCAGGGATCCAGAACACTAGCAGAAGCTTCCACAAGCAGGTAGACAAACTGCCACATAAATCTAGACATTGGTTGTGGCCACCTACCAAAGTGAGCGTGAGGAAACACTTGAGAATGCATTGCTCCAGAAAGGCCTTATGGAAAGCCATAAAGAGACCAATATCAATTAACTTATGGTAATTATTGTAAAAATAGAAGTTTTTTTCATTAGGAAGTTCCAGAAATTAGAATGTGCTGTTAGAAAGTGCGCAGCATAATACATGATAAGAATACATCCAGTCTCTTTATTTGAACTCTATGCACGAACTTTTAACATTTACACTGTTAGCAATAAAGGGGAAATTAGAATAAATATCAAATGAAGAAAGTCTATCATTTTAAATGAGCACTAACATTTTTTTTCATGTGAAGATATAACCATATTCATAAAAGGACTTGTAGGTCTTATGGGTTACACCCCAAAATGCAATTCATAGGATCATCTACAATGATCTAGCATCTACAAAGACAAATCTTAGAGAGAGCACCTAAATAATGCTTGATTTTTATTTACAATTCTTTATACGGACTAGAAATACATAAAGGTAAGTCAAATAAGCTAATGAACTATTGAGAGGGAAAACTGATTCGATGGAGCATGAGAAAGGTGAGCAGCATTTTCAGTTTAAAATACAATGACTGAAAAGAGAGAGAAAGAAAAGTGGGTCTTGTGCACATCTTTCCCACCTGGCACGACTGAGGTCAGCGAGGATACGCATAAATAAATGTAATTAATAGAAAACAAACTTAGGTTGCTATGTGTTTAACCACCGGAAATGGAACTGTTTCTAAAAGATATGTGCATGCATTTTAAATTAGCATACCTAACCAATTCAATTTGGGGAAATGGCAATTAAGAGGCAAGTTGTTCTGAGTCTTGGTTCTGTCATTTTCTATCCAAAGGAAATTATTTAACTTCTATAAGCCTAAGTAAGAAAGAATCCTTATTTTCTAACGTTCACATGGTTTTTTGCAATAAATACCTTTTCCAAAACTTGCTGTTCTGTAATCTGTATCTCTTACCTGTTGCTCCTCTGGCATTGGTCTGAAATGGATTTGTAGAAGATGCTACGGAAGGACCAGCAGCCGCAACAAATGGGTTTGTGGAAGGCGTGGCTTTAAAAAATTATAAAATACACTATAAAATCCTAATACATTTTATTCAAATATTTAAAACATTTGTTCGTGTATTTATGAAGATATAAAACAAGACCTTTCTGATAATAAATATTGCTGGTCTGTCTTCTGGTTCCCCTAGAAAATGCTACACAATATACACCTGGGCTCTTTTATAAAAACCAGTGTACACATTAGTCCCCTCTTATCCATGATTCCATTTTCCACAGTTTCAGTTACCAGCAGTCAATGGTGGTCCAAAAATATTAAATGGAAATTTCCAGAAATAAACTGATAAGTTCCAAATTGTGCGTTGATCTGAGCAATGTGATGAAATCTTGCTCCATCCTGCTCTATTTTCACTTGATGGCCCCAAAGCACAAGAGTGGTGATGCTCGCAATTCGGACACACCAAAGTTATCTACAGGGTTTGGTACTAGCCACTGCTGCAGACCGCCACTGGGGGTGTCTGAGAACACACCTCCTGCACACAAAGAGGACAAGCGTACACCAGAAACACGTACCTCCAAAGGGAGCAGGCACACTGGAAGAAGCGGGCTGAGTCTGTGCAGGAGTGCCCACGGGCACTGTTCCAAAAACAGTGCTGAAAACAAACAGTGAAGAAGTTCATATTAAAACAAAAAAGATAATCTATTTAAAGGGTGGCCATAAACACATGGAGACAGATCATTATGAACATATTATGTATCACAGAAATTATCAAACTTTAAGTCTCAGGACTCAAATACATTTTGAAAATTACTAAAAACCCCAAAGAGCCTTTGTTTCTCTGTGTGTGTGTGTGTGTATTCTATTTACTTATTTTTAGAGAGGAGGTATGGACAGAGAAAGAGGGAGAGAAACATCAATGTGTGGTTGTCTCTTGTGCGCGGTCCCTCACTGGGAACCTGGCCTACAACCCAGGCACGTGCCCTGACTGGGACTTGAACCGGCAACCCTTTGGTTCATAGGCTGGCGCTCAATCCACTGAGCCACACCAGCCAGGAGTATGCTATATTTATCAACATACATATAGTACAAAAATTAAAACAGAAACTTTAAATAATTTTTTCATGTAAAAATAACAAGAAAGCCATTACATGCTAACATAAATAGCATTTTATGGTAACTATGTTTTCCAAAACAAAAGGAAATTAATGAAAACAGTAACACCGATATTTTTGCAAATCCCTTTAATGGCTGGCTGAACAGAACATCCATCTGTTGTGATGTGTTGTTTAGGCTGAAGTATATATTTTTAAAAAATGGCCTCACCCAGATAGATACACAGTTGAACAAAATCGGGGTTTTAATAGTTTTTTCAGATAACTATAGATATATCTTTTGCCATCATACCCAAAACAGTGATAATTTCCTAAAGATTAGGTACAATATGGAACTTGAATACTTATCAGTGAACTTTTTTGTGCTCAATTAAAGCTAACATTCATTAGTCTCTCTTGCAGTTTAAATCAATCTTTTAACAATATTATAGCATCTGGAAAATAATTCTAATCTTCCAAATGTCAACACATTTCCTTATCCAGAATCAAAACAAAGTTTAAAATCACATTAATATTGCCATCCATCTCATCAGAGAAGTGACGGGAAGCTATCAAGTTCATGGTACAGTCAGTAACTTTTCAAGTTCTAATATTTGCTTGAATGTGGGAATATTACCAGTTACTTTCCTTTAAGTGGCAGGCTTAAATACTTTATTTTTTAGAAAAAATAGTCAAATACCCAAATCTGCACAATCATGGTCTGCCTATCAGTTATCTTCCACGGAAAAGGGGCAGTCCGTAACACCAGTGGCGGGTTCATCCCACAGCAACCACACAGGCTGATGCTCCTGAAGGCAGCCATCACACCTCAGTACCCGCAGACCTGCCTGAGGCATAGCTTACTTCAACCAGGGACACAGACATGTTTAAAGGAGAAAGACTGAACTCAATTAATCTTCTGACTGCTTCATCAAGAATATTCATAAGAAAAACTAACTCGAGAATACTCAAGTAAAACCAAATGTACAGTGGCAAGAGAAATGCAACGATTATTTGATGGCTACCTGTACAGTTTGGTGCCAACGGCCTTAACTCACGCTAAAGTGCCAGCAAGTTCCACCTGCCACTATTTTTGTACAACCAATACAAATGTCAATGAGTGGAAACACACAGAATCGCTCAAAATTACTATGAACAGTTTTAACCTTACAGATCTCCTCAAAGGGTCTCAGGCAGTACTCAGAACAGTCCACGGGCCACTGTAAAGCGGTACCATTATACCATGTGTTCCGTGTAACCCATGTGTTCAGGTTTTAGAGCCGCTTTGTCACAGTCCACTAGTACACAGGTCTAACGCAGACAATAGTAATAAAGCAAAAAATATGGAAATACTAAATCTTATTCTTCATATTTAATTTTTCCTATCTGGCATATGGAAAATTTAATACTGGAGAGACCAAGTACTAAGTGTTACAAACCTACTATTTCTCTCCAGAAAAGGTGCTAAAGGAAAACAAAAACCTTCTAGCATAACAAAGAAAAAAGAAGAGACAATGCACAGGAATAAAAAACAAAGAGAAGGATAAAACGGATGGGTAAGTGGCCTGCACTTCTCTCTACCGTAACTCTGAAAGGAACCAGTCAAAACTGTAAGCGTTTTTAAGGACCTAACGCGGTTAGACCTCCTGCTGCCGAGAATCGCTCTGGACCAGATGCACACGGACACAGTGACAGGTACGTCTATTCAGAAACACCAGTGTGACACTGCAGAGACACAGAATTAGTGCTGGGGCAAACATTTCTAAAAACGCCTATTTATAACTAAGGCAACATGATGTTATCGTCAGTGTTTAGTCTTTGTAACTAAGAACTGTACCTTAAAAGTACAGAATTTGCTAAATGGATTCTCTGCTGAGTGTAATTACGTCTGTATATAGCTGTCCATTTTGAGATGTGTCTATACTCTGAATTACATTTTGGTGTTCAAGAAAGCAATAAAACCTTTGATTAAATGAAAGATAAAATTAGGCAATTATTCAAGGATTATACTGTAGTTAGCAAATTAAATTCCGTTTTCTCAAATTAAAAAAAAACAATTCTGTTTCCTCAAATTTATAAAAATATTCAGTAATTTTAAAAGTATGCTCCCAAACAGTCATCATTTAACATTACTATTCAGAGCTGAAAAAGAGGCCAGCGTGAAGCAGGAGCACAGAGGCCAGGTACCTGCTCACGTTACTTGTGGACGTGTAGGCGTTACTGGAGGTGGCTGCGGAGCTGAACACACTGTCTAGTTCTGCCAGGGCTGCATACTTGTCTGAAGATGCACTTGACTGACTGGGAACGGAAACCACAGAACCAACCGGAGCTTTACCTGTGGTCCCGAAGCCACTCCCCTGATCACCACCTGTGAACGAACAAATTACAACAAAAATTAAAGGTATACTTCCAACTTATCAACCACGTCTGCTATGCAACACATGTAAATTTGTGTAATAAATAATCTAGAAAATATTGGACAAGATTAGTTGTGATATACACCACTGGAGTAAAGTCAGAATACTGCTTCTATAACAAAAACTATGACTCTGTACCAGTGACACATCTAGGCTGTGCATAAAGAAGAAATTCTCAAAAAGTGCTGCTTAACATCTCTGAGAAAGGGGCACTTCATTCAAGTAAACATACAAACTCATAAAATGAAGGACCCTGAAGAGGACAATCCATTAACGTCATCCTCCCAGTATTGTCCATGAAAAGATTAGCGGGAACAGTAAGAGGAAATCTTTACTGAATGCGCGCTATGTGCCAAGCACTGTTCTAAATGCCTGACATGCAGTAACATACAACCCAATGCCGAGGTTTCAGTGCTACTTACTACCTCATTCTGGAGAAAGCGGGCCCTGCAGAGATCGGAACAAAGTCCAGGCTGAAAGCAAGCCCCTGCTCGTCCCCACTGCACTATGCACTCTGACAAGCAAAATACTGGCCTTAAGACCAATACTAGGCATAAAAACATACTGTAAAAATCACTTTAAAAAATTACCAAGACATTAACTGAAAATAGTTCAAAATGAATATAATATAGAAACCAACAAATAACTTTCCAGTCCATTCTAAGATTCTTAACCCTGTAAGACCTTAGCATAGTAAAGCATGCTAAGACAAAATTAAATTTCTGTCAATTTTCTTTCAAAACTAGAAGTACAGAAATTAGTTTCTATGCCTTCAGTTTTGAGATTTCAGATCCTCAAACTCTATACAACTACTGAGAAGAGCACAGCATCCTCAGATTTTAATAAATACAACCAAATTTAAAGGACTGCTTCATATACAAATTTGCATTTGTTTTATTTCCAGGTTGATTACCTTGCCCAGCACTGAAGATATTGTCTAAATTAGCAAGTGCTGCGTATTTGTCTGCTGTCTGAAGACCAGCTTTATTTGCTGAAAGTTTACTAACAGCTGTTGCTGTTGGATGACTCTGGGAAGCATTGAAGGTTCCAAAATCAGCACTGGAGGACTTGGGGAAGTTATCAAAATGAGCAAAATTAGCATTAACTGATCCAGCACTTCCACCTGTAACAGAATAAATGAAACACTTGAAATTTCTAGACTTTTCCCAATATGCTGTGGTAGATTATATGATAATTCCTTCCTAAGTTAAGTGTTATATGAGCAATCCTATATTCCTAAAAATAATAACTGGCAAATAGTATTCAACTTTAATCATCTACATGTGACTTTATATAATTTGCAAAACTAGATTTTCAAAGGCCCTAGCAAAATGAAGAGCTACAAATTTCTATGTGTAATGATCCATCCTGAAGTAAAGAATATAATTCGCCTGGTCTAAGACTGGTTACTTTACACAATATTCAGTTATATCCCGACTTTTAACTAGTTCTCCTACTAACAAGTACATGACACTATAACCTTTTGTAGCTAGTGAAGACTTGGTTGAAACAAATTCAAAGGCAGAAATTTAAAATGTCTAAGATGTGCTATTGTGATCCAGAATTTCTTATTAGCTCCGGACTTACTTTATTTAAAGAGCTATTATTTAATACCACATAATAACTTAATGCATATGGTATCCTCATTAAAATCACGCCGTACTATACACAGCTTAAGGAATAAAAATTACTGTATACAATATAAAAATGTAAATATTATAGCCATTTTTGACTTTACAAAGCGTAATTCATCTAAAGGTCACTAATACACAGTGTATCCTGCTACGACTTTAAAGTCTGTTATGCAGTCTAGAGAGTTCTTTAGAGCACTGCCGGAGACTGAAGCCAGTATCCCGCGCATTATACTTCTGACCGCACCTGATACCAGTTCTTTACGCCCACATGTTAGTTTCAGCAATCAAAATGGTATGTAAATATAGTTTTATATTAAAGTGATAGCAAAGCATGTATAGGTATTTTTAAAACAGAATGGATATATCTCTATTTGAAAAAAACAAACAACTTTTCATCAATAACTTTTGTAAACATTCCAAAATGACATACTGGAATATTATTCCAATACATTGGAATAATAAAAGTTCTCAGGAATTAAAACTCTGCTTGTTTCCAATTAAGGTTAAGTAATGTGCGTATTTAAAAGACCGCGATCTGGCCCTGACTGGTGTGGCTCTGTGGGCTGGGCGTCGTCCCACAGCCAACAGGTCGATTCCCAGTCAGGGCGCAGGCCTGGCTTCTGGGCCAGGTCCTTGGTTGGGGGGTGCAAGAAGCAACAGACGGATAGTTCTCTCCCTCTCCGTCTCTCTAATAATAAATAAATAAAACACTGTGATTTGTTATAAGTAGCTGATGAACAAAGTCTATAATAAAGCCTTTCAAAATTGTATGAAATTTATTTCAAATTATTAAAAATGGAATTATTAAATCAACTAACTCATTGTATACCATTGTTTTCTTTGAGTTTAGGAATGGTGAAGGGGAAGTAATAGTGAGAATTTATGAAGATTATTAAAAGATGATTAACATTCTGTAATTGAAAAACCCATGAAATATAGCATAAAACACACAAATTAGTAACAGGTGCCTACTTGACAGCAGAACTTACTGTTGGTAGCCTGGAGAGGAAAAGCTAAAGTAAATTCACCAAAACTGCAGCTAGATGAAAGCATTCTAACTACTGGACAGCCCAAAATTACATAACTGATCAAAGTTAAAAGAAAAAAAAGATAACTG
Organism: Micronycteris hirsuta; assembly: GCA_004026765.1. NCBI lineage: Eukaryota > Metazoa > Chordata > Mammalia > Chiroptera > Phyllostomidae > Micronycteris > Micronycteris hirsuta. The sequence continues at coordinate 63,746 of PVJI01006203.1, read as the reverse complement.
AAAGAAAAAGCTTTAAGACAATACACAGAGTTCAAGTTGAAAACAAAGTAATCAGCCAAAGATCTAAACAAGGGTTCAATGAGTTTCTGAAAACAACATAGTTATGGGAGAGTATTCAATGTTTAAAGACCAATTCCTGCACAGAAAACTATTTCCAAGTTTGACTGAAGTGATCCTTAAATAGCCTACTCTTGACTAATAACATTTATTTCTTTCAAGTTTGTTGCCCTGAAAATTACTTATACTTTTTTTTTTTAAAGATATTATTTATTTATTTTTAGACAGAGGGGAAGGGAGGGAGAAAGAGAGGGAGAGAAACAGCAATGTGTGGTTGCCTATCACATGGCCCTCACTGGGGACCCGGCCTGCAACCCAGGCATGTGCCCCAACTGGGAATCAAACCGGGACCGCTTGGTCCCAGCCCATGCTCAATCCACTGAGCTACACCAGCCAGGCCAAAATTACTTATACTTTTAGCTCTATGAAAGCAATCAAATAGTTTCCTTTACTTAGAGCCTAAACCAACGCGTTCTGTAACCTAAAATACTGTTGTACCCTAATTCCTCCTTGCATAAGAAGTTTAAGGAAGATCCATGTGCAGGAAAAGGAGAATAGATGTGAATTAGACAACACACAAAAGAGGTCAGAAAAACAATGAACACAGAAATAAAACAGATTTCAGGTTTCCCCAGAGCTTTGTAAGATAGAACTATTTTAAAATGAGATTATAGAATTTAAGTTTAGAGTAATTTTCAAAACTACATCTAGAGAGTTTTACTTTGTTCTTTAAACATTTAAGCATAATGCTGGAAAAGTTCTACCTGTTGTTTGGGGCTGAAAAGGAGAGTGACTTGCTGTGGGGAAACCTCCAAAATTACTCGAACCACTAGACTGTCCAAATGCATCAAAGTTTGCAAAGTCTGCATTTGCAGAATTCTGAGCTGTAAATGGTAAGGAACAACACATGTTAATGAATGTCAAAACTACAAATAAAAAAAAAATGACAAAAGAATTTAAGAATATTATGAAAAGTTTCTATATCTCAGAACTCACTTTAAAGACATAGAAATCAGATTTTAAATCCTACACGTTTAGCCCAATTTCAAACAGTTTATTAAAGGGTATCCAGAAATTTCCAATAACACTTTGTACAATGATAAATCTGCATATAATACCCTTTGAGTGACCACAGGAATAGTGCTCTAAATGTAACTCCATTAAAGAAAACTCTGAATTAAGAGCACTAAGAACATGAGTTACAGTAAAGCAGATAGAAATGTAGGATATAGGATACAGTCTGGGAAATTTAGATTTAAAATGGCAATGAGTGATTCATCGGCTGGATGAATCTACAATACTGATATAAAATGGTTTAATTAAATTAATATTCTTTTGGTTTTTTTTTTAAGTTCACAACATTGTCATACCATGGCATATAAAAATAAAAAGAAAACAAATTTGAATGGATAATGAGAGGGACAAGATTATTACCCCCAAAAAAGATATTCACATTCTATTACAAGCCTGACATTTTCAAATACACTAAATGTAAAAAACATGGAAAACTAGAACAAAGTGTAACGCCTCAGACCCAGCGGAAAACAGGCCCACTGGTACTTCCCACTGGTCATCAACCTAACAGCAAAATTCTAGGCTTCTCTAAATTAGGTAACTGAATAAAATAATTCAAGAGATTTTTTTTAAGGGCCCAAGCAGATGTTGGGTAAGATTTTTATACAGGATATGATAAAAATGGTCAGAATAAAAAGTGGTTGATATAAGGGAAAGGACATGCTAAGTGGTAAGAATGAAAAGATGTCCAAAAGATAGATATCAACGAAGTCAGGAACTTTAAATCCTTTGCAGGCATTTCTACTTCTAGAAAGTTCTTGTAAAGAAATAATCTTGCAAATGAGTATGGATGTACGTAATAGCTAAACAATGTGTTTTTATGATGAAAAATTAGCAACTCAAATAGCTAGCAATGAGGAAATTGTTGAAATATATTACAGAATATCATTATGATGGATATAATGCAGCCATGTAAAAAACCATGTGAAAAACATTCAGCCCTATACAAAAATGCTTATAACAAAGTAAATAAGATAAACAGGTTAATAAGTTGCAGATACGTTTTCATCAGCTACTTTGTTAAATATGGTATTGTGTACACAGAAAAATCTGTATTCTAACTCAAAATAGAAAGATATCAGATAATATTTCCTTCTTTGTCTGACTTTAACAAGCTTTTGTAAAGAACATACATTCTACTTGTAAACAAAACCAAAAAAGTTACTAAACAAGAACATTTCCCACTAACAGAGCAAAAGATATCTGTAGGAAGAAAATCAGGAAAACTTAAAGCATTTTATGCCGTTGCTGTTTTGTATATATCTCAAAGGATACAACAGTAGGGGAGGAAATGTACCTACACCAGAGCCCCCGTTTTACTTGGTGCCCTGACACTTCCCTTTCTGGGTAAGCACACCTGGCACTTCTGAAATGTAGGGTGCTATCCCACTTGTCACCGGTCACACACTGTTCTTGAACACCTTTTTAAAACACACTTGTCTGACCTCTCAAATGCTATATAGAAGTGCCTAAACTAAAAGGATGCTTATTGCTTAACAATTCTGTACTTTCTGGATACCCCAGTCTTTTATCATTACTTCTTACTTAATTCAATTTCTTTATAAGCTGAAATTTTACTTTCCCCAAAATAAATATAATGGAAGTACTAATGAGTGAATAATAAATTTTAAAATTAATTTCCTGAAAAATATTTTGGAATATCTGTACGAGTTTAAATAATAAATACAATACAAGTTTAAACACAGTTACCATTTAGTATTGCAGAGAAAAACAGTAAGCAAGAACAGTTGAATGCAAAGGGAATCTGAGGTAAGAAGCAGAGAATTCCACCCTACCCTAGGTAACTGCACAGCTCTGGACCAGCCCCTCAATTATTCTGGCTCTGCCAGTTTTATCAGTTAGCAAAATGAGAGGATTCACTAACTGATCTCTACTAGCAAATCCAGCACTATGATTCTATAACTTATGAGACAATAGAAATTCTTTGAAAGCTTTAAAGTATAAGGCCAAAATGAAGAAAATTCTACTAAAAGGCAAAGTAAATTTATAAGGCCAAAATACATAATATATATACAGATAATGCAACTATAAACCAAACAAAAAGGAACATGGAACAGGAAGTTCTCAGATTTAAAGTGGGCTATATTGCAAAAGGTAAGTTTCTAAGTTTTTAGAACAATTTAGAAATACATGTGAGAGAAAATGAAATACACCTGTCCCTTGAAGAACCAGGAATTAGGTCCCCAAGCTAGCTTATCACCTAAACCTCAAACATATGAATAACTGCACAACAGTATACATTCTACATTTATCTTACATTTACAACATCGTAAGGGGAAATATATACACTTAATATATTTCAGATATCATCAGGAAAAAAAAATATCAGCTCAGTATAATCCATTTAGTCTACTTCATCACACCTGCATTTTTCCAGTGCCTCCCAACCAGACCACCAAACACATGGATCAAATACCTAATCTTTATGAAAAGACAGGGCTTCGTAATATTTATATCAGTTTTTGTTTGTAAACTATTCACTGTCTTCAACAACTGGTTATAGTAACTTTTAAAATTTCTAAGTGCTGTGGAATAAAACTTTGGTAAATACAACTTCGGAAATTAAGCTCTAATACATTTAATAATAACAAAAATTACTATTTGGAACCTTAGGCAATCTTTACACAAAGAAATCCAAACTAAAAAGAGTGGGACAAAACAGTAAAGATGTGTTTTAAATAATCTGATTTAAAAAAGTATAAAGGAGTCAGCTTTAAAATTTAAGGCACCAAGCTAACGAGCCTGAATTCTGCAGAGAGCTGCGTTTCCTCTTTAACTAGAAGCAACTACTCACGAGACAGACGGAGACCAGAGGACAGACACCAACGGCCCTCAACCAACTCAGCTGACAATACACTTTGTTTCACCTACACAATAGTTAAAATTTTTTCCTCCATTGCCAACATTTAAAACGAGAACATTTTTACTTTAGATAAGATTGCTTGCTTCTTTAAAAAGAAAATTAGGAATCAGTCATCCTAAATTTGTATTTCCACGTGGCAGCAGATCAGAACCTCCCCCTTAAAAAGAGCACCACCGTTCCTCACACACTGCATTTTAGTGCTCACTTGTGTGTACCTTGGTAACAAGAGAATTGAGTTTGACATCCCTAGTGTAAGGCGTGACAAAAATTAATTAAGGGTTCCAATTTGTAGGTTTTGTGATATGTTTATTACCAGTCAAAATAACTATTAAATTTTGTAGATAAAGTATGTTTCTAACTGCATGCATATCTCTGTAGAAGATAAAGTTGTGGGTTTTTTTAAGTATTGGGTTGGCTAAAAAGTCCATATGGTTTTTCCCCACAAAATAAAAGACATACTTTTCATTTTCATCAATAACTTTATTGATTTGGATACTTTGTGTTCGAGACCTCTCACGTGGTAGAACGCTGATTGCTTTCAATTAACGTTTTGATTTCATCACTACCAACTGCAACTGCTCTACCTGACTGTGGGGCCTCGTCCAGTGAGAAATCTCCAGCACGAAACTCCACAAACCAATGTGATACGTCTGATCAGTCACAGCACCTTCTCCAAACACTGTATAATTTTTCTTTTTGCGTTTCAGTTGTGTTTTCACCGTCCTTGGAATAATAAAGCATAATGCACCAAAAATGTTGCTTCTTTTCTCCCATCTTCAATATTAACAATTGCATACCGCATAGAAATCTCTAAGACATATGCCAGGGACCGCATGTTTTGGGGCAGACTTGAAGACGAAGACTATTCGAATGACCAAAATACAATGTAACTGCAATGCTTTACGGGTTCGTGCAATTATATAGTTTTTCGTAGATTGACCTGCACAGTTTCCACCAATGAGATCGCTTCATTTGATGTGGACAAGACAGTGTGTTGACATCTAAGGTCCATAACAGATGGCACGCAAAACACGAGAAAACTCGTGAGTGGTCTTTAAGTTGTTAAAATGGCTACACAAGAATTCACCAATTTTGAGGTTTTTTAAAAAATGCATGCTGGTATGACAGCTGTCACAATACAATCTAACAAAACTGTTTTAAATGAAGTTAAAGACAACTAAGCACTGCTAGAGTCATCTTACAGAACTTTCTGGCCAACCCAATACTAAGGTATGATGAATTTAGAATATCACAACTTTGCATAACAGATGCTGGCACTGGGCATCAACAGCTAACATTACCAAAACCAGCAATCGACACTATCTGCCTCTTAAACCCTAAGTAGCAGGCTTGTCCACTCCATCACCACCCCAGCAGCAGCAGCAGCAGCAGCAGCAACAAAAGTCAACCTGTAACAGACTGAGTCCATTCATTTACAGGAAATATGAAAGAGAGAAACCCGATAAAGGACCCCACAGTGGTGCAATCGACAAATTCAGACTTGCTTTAAACTCAATGGGACAAATAACCTAGTTTCTTCAACAAATAAATGAAAGGATATGGAGGAAGAACCTATAGACTAAGAGACATATTTCATAATTGCAATGTGTACACTTTACCTGAAATATAATCTGAATAAAATCTGTGTGTGTGTGTTTGGAATGGAAATTTGAGTACTAATGAAGTATTATTATCATTATTATTATTTAGGGAGCAGTAATAATACCACAATTATGTTTAACAAAAAAAAATCCCATTTTAAAGATACATATAAAATAGGTTATTTAAGGATGAACTAACTATGTCGAAGATTTGTTTCAAAATAACTTGAGGAAATGACTAGGATGAGAAGCCAAACCAGATGAGCCATGAGTGATGAGTATATGAAGGTTACTTTTGAACAAACATCTGAAACTGTCCATACTAAAACGTTAAAAAAATAGTTAACAGTCTTTTCCGTAGAACGGAAAGAGGTCGTGTCAATCGATACCTGACATTCAGTCTCGTTGTGGTTAAAAGCACCAGGGTTACATGATAACATACACACCTCAGCAGGTATGAGCGACCAAACGTTCTCAACAGAATGTTTACTAGCACTTCTGTTTTTAAAAGAACGCTTGTTTCTCGGTGTTTATACACATCTCTGGTAAGAATTCCTGGAAAAAACATTTACCTGCATGACTGTTGAAATGTGCAAAGTTAGCGAAGTTGGCTGTAGCTGTTGACTGGGGAGCTGGAGCAGCAAATATGTCGGAGCCAAGGTCACTCAAAAGGTCAAACTGTTTCTTCTCTTGCTGCTGGCCTTGAGCGCGACCTACGACAGGGGACTGCAGACCACGCATTAGCTATAGGAGCTTCCAGTCAGACATGCTAAACTCTATCACACTACACCCAACTGATCAAGCTTAACACACAGCTTAAACATTACATAACCTTTTACTTGTGGTTTTGAGTACTTTGACATTTTTTGAAATGCACCAATTTTCAAAATCTATTCCCAAACTATCTTTCAATTTTAAGTACAGCATGAAATGCAAAGAGACATAACTACAACGGTTGCTGCATCTCACAGCAAAGGACGGACCCACTGCTTCCAGGGCGTCCAACCTGCCACCCCGGATGGCTGTGAACGCGGCCCAACACAAAATTGTGAATTTACTTAAACATAAGATTCTTTTGTGAGTACACATCGCAATGTATTTAATGTGCGGCCCAAGACAACTGTTCTTCTTCCAGTGCGGCCCAGAGACACCAAAGGGCTGGACACCCTGGGAGACAGTCTCACTGCTAAGACAGCAGATAAGGCTTTCGTAAAACACATCCTTCATAGACAGGAAACAGAGTTACAATATAATGACTTAGCCCTCCCCTTCACTTTTCACTCAAACTTTTTGTGTAAAAACAGAGCAATTTATCCAGATGTTCTAATATGCATTATTAAAAAAAAGTGGGATTTAATTCAAATATTACCATGCCTCAGAGCCATTCTTGTGTAGGGTAGACATAATGTCACACAATAATAGATTTGTCACAGCCAAGTTAACTGTAATAAAGTGCAGAAGTGCAAACTTTAGGTACCAACTTATGAAATGACTTCAGTCTATTCAGCTTTTTAGAATAAGGTATAGAATGCAAAGCCCCCTGTGTTTCCATACACGTGCATTACAAATCAGGCATAGGGGGAGTTCTACTGCTTGAGAAACCCCTCCCTGTAAAAGCACATCACGGAGGCTATGCTGTTTGGACTCTGATGGTTACCACAGATGCAGGGTTTACTAATTCTATGTTATATGACAAATAGCTACAGCAACATTCCTGTATACTTTTACATGGAGGATGCAAAGAAACTCGTATTAGCAACAGCAAAGGAGTACATGTACACACATTCCAACCAGTTAACCAACAATCCCTTAATGTACTGTAAACCACTGGTACACACTGGCATACAAAGTTATGTTACTGTCTTTAAATTCTCAAATTCACCAAACTCAGCCCTCCTTAAGGAGAAGCCTCTACAAAGGTTTAAAGACTACTCACTTGACTAGGTGTGCCCTTATTTAAGTGCAGGGCTGGTGCGGACTCGCCTAAAAGAGATTTCAGTGGTTTGACCTCGGGTGTGCTGCTTGTGCTACTGGCAGAGGACCCTGAAATAGAGGCATGAACTGAAGCCACCACTTTGGCTTGTTCTGGTGGGACATACCTAAAACACACAAAAAGGTGAACAGGCAATTAACTAAGAAAAATACAGGAAATGCTACATTCAAAGATGATAAGCATAATTCTAATTCTGTACAAAACTGTTGATGTTAATCTTATTTCAAAACCCTCTTGGAACTGAAAGCTGAAGGCAACACTTAATTGAAATACGCAAGAGAAAGGGTAATAAAGACTAACATAAAACCTTTTTTCCATTATTTACTTGGTTTTTATAAAATAAATACAATAACCATTCTGTGATGTTTTAGACAGTGGGCCTATCATGATGAATAGTTAATACTATAATTTGATTCTTAAAAACTAAAGTACTATACGATCCTAAGTATCATTTGGAAACAGAACAGAAAGAAAGGAAAACATTTACTAATACAGTTAACAGTCTAAAATATAAAGGCCTATTATAAATCTGTAAGAATAAGATCAACAGCCCAATTTTTACATGGGCAGAAGTAATTCACAAAGGGAGACAGAAAAATGAAAATACCTGTAACCTAACTCATTCGCATTTAATCTGAGTGTATGTGTTATAAATTTTGTTAGTATCTATTAAAATACATAAATAGATAAGCTCTGTGCCCCAGAAGTACCAGTTACATGTACGCAGATACATGTATGTTACCACAGCCCTCTTAAATCTATTTAATATAATACTACGCAGCTACTCTTGACACGGGAAAATTTACCCATTACTTCATGGTCTTTCAGGTTTGACAGGAAGGAAGGAGTAAAGGAAGGAAAGAAAGACAGTAAGAATATAATGCCCTAGTATTGGCAGTGATGATCTCTAGGACTGGGACTATGTGAGAGCTCTCGCTCTCTGTATTTCTGGGTTTTCTCCTTCTTCCCCACCCCCTTTTTCAAGTAGGTGGAGAAAGCAGGAAAACAGAATGGTTAACAGCACCTTTCTGTTGCAGAGACAATTCACATCCCAGCTCCGCCACTCAATAGCTGTGAAAACTAAGGCAAACCACTTCTATTCTTTGTACCTATGATTTCCCATCTTTATATAAAATGAAGATATGGTTGCTGTAAAGTACTTCAAACAGTTCCTGGTATAGGTGTTAGCTATTATCAAACTGCATAATCATCACAAACACTAAAACTGCTTGCTTTGTCCAGCACACGGAGATGATGGAATATGACGATGAATACAGGAAGTTATGCTTTCCCGTAGTTTGGCATGTCACTGATGACACCAACTTTCAGTACAGCCACATCTTATCAAAGGACAAAACCAGATAATGTTTATAGCATTTAGTTCAAAGGACTCATCTGACTACAAGTAAGCTAAATTTGTTTAACACAGTTAGTTTGAAAACTGGTCAAAAGAACAATTTCAAAATCTCTTTAGATGACAAAAGACTCACTGCTTTAAAAGTAGCCTGCTCAAAGTAGATTTTTAAGGAGTGTGCACTTGGAGAGTTCTCATGCCATATTAAAGACCAACTGCACTGCTCTCCAGTCACATGTTACAGGTGTGCGGGAGCATGGGTTTAAAATGCACAGGTCCTGGCCTTCCTGAATGGTCACTCCCTTTTCCCACCCACCAATTAAAATGTGTATTTGTTAATCTTGTTACTACTATGCCATTTCTCAAGACAGAAAAAATAACACAAATCACAATTAATTGAGGTTTACAGTTATTTAGGTTACGGTTTCAATGAACAGATTTTATTGTTGTTTACTATTATTATAATAATAATAATAAATGTGGGAGGACATATGGTTTTAATTCTATCAACCCATATTCACACAAACTCCTCTTGCTGACTGAAGCTAAACTATCTCAAATACCAGCTAAGTCCTATTCAAACTAGCCTTCTGAGTTGGTAAAAGTAAAACTGTTGGAAAAATCAAAAATTAGGCCAGGGTTATACAAGAAAAGCCTGCAGTATGGGGTGGAAGGTCTAGGAAATTAACTAAAATGATAAAAAGATAACTGTATACTTTATTTTAAAAGAATCATGTATGACACCAAGTTTTTACTATCACCCCACCTTCCAAAACTTTTTTTCCAAACTAAAATTTTACTGGTATGTTTTATCTATATTCACACCTAATCTTAATATGCAAAAAGCAGTCTCCTAGAGAGAACAGTAAGAATACAAAGTTTGCAGCGTGAACTTTCTTTCCTTCTAATTTGCTCATAGAATGAAGGCAGCGACAGTTTGCCCATAAATCACAAGTATTCCCTCAGGACCAAAACAGGTTCTTGACTTCATCACTCTCTGGGTTAAAATACACCTCCTTGGGATAACAACAGGACATTTACTTCTCCATTATCTATCCCCTCTATTTGTGACTCTCTCCTTAATCTTCTTATCCCCCAAACATTGTGCTCATATAGCTAAAAATCAAGAACCCAAAGCACTTACACACTAGCTCTAAGCATATACTCCCTATTCTGTTTTAAAAGGGCTTACTAGCTATATGGCCAACCTATTTTTTTTTTTCTTTTTAAAAATTACCATCTGATAGATTTAGTTAGGGGAGTATCAATGTTCCCTCCTTAACCAGGTAGTAAAATGATTTCTTGAATGGGGAAGTGAAAGCTATCTTAAGCAAAGACTAATTGCAAGATGCAATTGAGTAGATGGACTGCAAGTGGACTACAGGAGAGCTTTATTAGCACAGTGCCTAGTATACAGAAGATACTAAATAAATACTTGCTAAATGAATAAAGATTCTAAGAAAGGAGGTTTTATAAGACTAAAAATGTCTAAAAAAATAACAGGGCTAGAGAAGGATTCAAAGGAAGGATCCCTAACTTTTCAAAACTGGTAGGAAACTTGAAACAGGCTGCTGAGTTAAGATAAAGTCCAAATAAAGGTTACCGGAACCAAATCCAATAAAAAGCTCAAGTATAATGGTACCCAGCTACCTATTTCTTTATTTCCTATCAACCTAACCTGCCTATTTCCTTCCTTCCTTCCTCCCTCCCTTCCTTATGTCAGACTAATCTTACCCATAATTAATGTGATTTGGGGAACCTTTGCTCTAAATACAAACTATTCACTCACCATCTTTTCTTTTCATATTTTTCTTGTAGGAACTCTTTCACTTTTTGTGGATCCCTGAAGTCTGGAATTGCTGAAGATCTATCATCAAATAATCCTAGCCAAATCTGTTTACAGACCTTTGGAAAGAATTAAAAAAAAATTGTTAAAACCAACATCTTCACTTAATGAAATATATAGGGAAAATAATGATCTCTCGGAAAACTAACCTACTTAATTGTAATAATACTGCTTTCAGTGAGGATATTTATCACAATGAGAAATGAAGATGCAACCAATATTTCTTTAAATATGTTATGGTATGCAGTAACACTTAGCAACAGCATCATAAAGAACAGCACCTCACAGGGAAACAAGTAGTAGAATGGGATTCGAGAGGACCTGGGATTTTTTGGTTTGGGAACGATCAAAGCTGTACGCCCTCAACAAAGCCATGTCACCTTATGAATCTCAGTTACCTCGCCCAATAAAACAGAGTGAACTAGGTCAGTGACAATTTCACACATTCTTCACAGGTTCAAAAATCAACCAAAAATTACCAGAATCATAAATAATTTGTTATTGAAGTATAACAGTAACAAAAATATAATGAAAATACGACTCTAACTTCATAGTTGCCTCCTATGCTTTTTTCCCTAATGTCTAAAAATGAGAACTCAAGATATCATTTTAGACAAATCAAAGAAATGAAATGATGTAGAACTCAAATAGGACACAAGAGCAACAATGAAGAAAATTGGATGAAGTGGTCTTCATCAAAATTAAAAACTGTTGCTCTTCAAAAAACTTCAAAAATGAAAAGGCAAGCTACCAACTTGTAAGAAGTACCTGCAAAACATGTAAGAACTTGAAAAAACATGAATCCAGAATATATTTTAAAATTCTTAAAACTCAATTATAATAAAGACAAAAAACTCTTCAAAGAATGGGTAGGAAATTTTACAGCCACTTTACCAAATATGCAGCCCAACATCATTAGTCATATGAAAATACAAATTAAAACATGGTGACCCCACAACACATACTACTAGAATGGCTGAAAACAGAAAGACTGACCATATTGTTACAGGGTGCAGCCAAGAAATGAGCCCAAATAGGAATTTGTAATGGGGTCCAGAACTCAAGGTGTCCAGGAAATATTAGAAAAATATGTATAGAATGTCCTCACCCCCACAAGTCTGAACTCAGGGGGATGGGACTCCTGAAGCAGGGCCCTGCAGAGCTGTTTGGTACGGCAGCAGCTTTGCAGCCAACCGCTGGCACGGTCATTTAGCATATGTATAACCTTTAACTGGTTTCATAGATATGCTAAATAGCTGCGGCCACGCTTTGAGCCAGGGGGATGGAAGTGACTGCCACCCAAGATGTAACTGGGAGGCAACTCCCCCTGGACACTGCGCCTGCGTGAGAACTTGGAGATGTTAGGCTCCATACCATGGGGCCACACCTGCCCACAGTTACCATGGCAGCCCAGAAAGGCTGAAGGAATATGAAGTGCTGGCAGGTATAGCCAATTGAAGGAGGAGTCGGAAATGGGGCTGCAGAGGAAGACTGGCGTGGGGATTTAAACCCAGGCACAGCAGCCATAGCTCTCTCTCTCTCTGGACCACGAGGCTTGGGAGGAGTGGGGACCCCTCGGCCTGAGAGACAGACTCAGGACCACGTGGCTTTGAGTGGTTCCCTTTGCCACGTGGCCTACGAAGCAGGAGAGACTTTGCCTGGAAGAAAAGCGGTGAAAGGACGCTTGCTGGTGGGCCATGAGAAGGTGACACATGGTTTTGCATTAACTGGAGATCGTGGTGGCGACACAGTGGATAATGTCAGAACCAAGGGGCTGCCTGAATCACGGACTTCTACTTCTCTTCCTACGGTACCCTGGACTGGACAAAGGGGAGAAGGACTGTGTGTGTTTGTGGGTATTCTAGAGAACTTTAGTATTTTAAAGGAGACCTTAAGTCATTACTCCAAGCCTGTGTAACTTGTAAATAAACAAATCCTTTCCTTTTCACCAGTCTCTGGCATTGAGAGACGTCTTTCCATTGGCAGCGTGCATAACGAACCTGGTGCGGGGCTGGGGGATCGTTGGGTGCCCCGGCCCTTGTTCTGTAACAATATCATATATTATGAGAAAGTGGTGCAGTTGGAACTCTCAAGAACATAAAATGGCAAGAGCACCTTGGAGGAGAGTTGGCAGTTTCTTAATTTTTTTTTTAAGATTTTATTTATTTATTTTTAGGGAGAGGGGAAAGGAAGAAGGGAGAAAAATGTCAATGTGTGGTTGCCTCTCACACGCCCCCTACTGGGGACCTGGCCTGCAACCCAGGCATGATCCCTGACTGGGAATCTAACTGGAGACCCACAGGCCACCATTCAATACCCACTCCTCAAAATACACACTACATTCCATTCATTTAGCTTTTTAGAAAATGTAAACTTATCTATAATGATGGAAAGCTGACCAAATAGATGCATCATTAAGGGACATAAGAAAACTCTTGAGGATGATAAAAAAAAAAAAAAGTGCTATCTTGTTGTTATCAGGCTTCATATGTGTCAAAACTCATCAAATTAGACACTTGAAATATGCACAAGTTCCTGTAATTAATTATTCCTCAGTGAAGCTATGAAAAACAAGTCCGCAGTTTCCAAAATTGTATTATACTAAAGAATAACAATTAAAACACTGAAAAATATAGTATCTAGCTTCAAAAAACTTGACAGAAATTTGAGAAATCAGAGAAGAAAATGCAGTATCCTCCTCAATCTTACCTGCTCACCGAAGTGGGGAAGGGAGGACAGGAAAAAGGACTAAACCTTTTCCTCTCCTATCATATACCAAGCATGTTTCAAAACAACATGTTTCTTGTGGTTCCTCCTGCTCCAGGCCCAGTACAGATACTATAAAGTCATTAAGGCAGAAACAGCTGACACCCACGAGGCCTTAGAGCAAGACACGGTCTCATTATAAAAACATTTCAGTGGCAAAAGCAGGGAAGAGCAGGCACCCAGGAATGGTAATGCAACTCACTGCCAGAGATACTATAACCCTGAGGGGGCCCAGCTTCTGCAGTGAGTATCTAGCTACTTAAAAAGAACCACATGGGACTACCCTCAGGCAAAAACCTGACTAATTATTCTCCTGAAATATAATTTTAAAAGATTCTGTGGTTTTACAATTGCATTCATAAAGGGAAAATTGGAAGTTTCTAATTCTTCTATTTTGAAAATTCCCAAACAAGAAAACAAGAGACATGGTAGTCATTTGCCCAAAGCCAAAGAGTTATGAACTGTAATGACAGAATTAGTTCAGGATACTAAACATTTAGCCATAAACATTTAGTCTTTACATTCCAAAACTCCTATGAACTACCACATACAAATTTTTAAACCAAAAACAATTAATGAATAAAAAATAATAGTAAGCACACGAACAAAAAGAAAATGAGTTGAAGACAAACCATAAAGCTACTGTCTTGGCATTTACCACAGTAAGACAAAGCAAGAAGGAGTGCTTGATGGTGAACTTCATAGATATTTGACATTAGTCGCCTGCAGGATTCACTCAAAATTCTGTACTGACTGCTAATAACCCTACTCCTGCTCTCGGACAGGCCTAACTGCCCAGGAAAACCACGAAAACTAGCTGCTTGGATCCACTACAAATTAATGCTGCCCCACTATCAAAGTCCCTTCATGATTTTAGTCAGCTCTTATTTCTAGCTTTGTTACCCTACAACGGCTATTTTTAGGTTGTTCAAAATCCTAAATCTTTCCTGCCACTGTTGGCAGTGCAATTCTTACTCAAATGAAGTGGCTTTCAAAAATGGAACTCTTCACTTCCCTGGACTGGCAGCGGCTGTTACCTAAACAATTGTTGTAATGCAAATTTTCAGGACCACCCAAGACATGAAATCGAACCTCTGAAGGTGGCGCTCAGCAATGTTTTTAAGCCAGCCCTGAAGGTGACTGTGAAATAGGCCAAAGTTTCAAAGCCAGCGCTTTAGTAAAATCTAGGTGAACAGATAGAAACTTCCTTTGTAGATATATGAGGTCCACCAGAAAAAGTACAGCTACTGTTAATATAAGGAGAAGAGTTTGCGCGACACTGATGTAACCTAGCAGTCTAGGACAGTGGACTGGAACGTGCATGCGTGAATAACAAAGGCTTCACTGTACTAGTCAGTGCGGGCAGTAGATGTCATTGAGTGAGCACCTGTACTGTGTGGCCATCACATTCAAAATGACTGAGCAAGTAGAGCAACGAATCTACATCAAAGTTGGCATTAAGCTTGAACTTCCCTCAGAGGAAACTATTCTGATGATTCTGAAGGCCATGGTTATGGGCAACTGGTGATGGTAGCTTTATGACAACGCACTCATGCATCGAGTCTCGTGTAGTTTTTTGGTGAAACATCAAATCACCCAGGTGACTCAGACCCCCTACAGCCCAGATTTGGCACCCTGCAACTTCTGGCTTTTTCCAGAACTGGAATCACCTTTAAAAAGGAAGAGATTTCAGACTGTTGATGAGATTCAGGAAAATACAGTAAGACAGCTGATGGCGATTGGGAGAACTGTGTGAGGTCCCAAAGTGCCTACTTGAAGGGGACTGAGGCATCAGTGTCCTGTGTTCAATGGTTCTTGTATCTTGTGTCTTCGATATATGTCTCTATTTTTCATATTACATGGCTGGATACTTTCTGGAGAGACCATACAGCTTTCAGTATTTCTAAAATTTACTTAGTCACTAAACCTGTTATTGGGAAAGGTTCATTTAACAGAGACAGTGTTCCAGAGACTCATCTAGGATAATGTCAAGGTCTCTATAGCTCCTTGTGGCAATTCACATTTTGGTCCTTGAAAGATTTGTTTCTGTACACACCACTCTACTAAAATTGGTCTTTTGGTGACGTTGGGATTTCGTCCCAGCAAAATCCGTGGGGGACCGTACCCTGATGCGTGAATCAATCTCACCCAGAGACACGCTTGGAGAAAGAGTTCTGGTTGTTGCCACGGGTCTTTCGCTCCATTTTCGAAAGGCCTCGTGCGTAGCTCAGCCGAGATTTTTATTAGAAGTTTTAGGATACATTTACACTGGATTGATTATTCATGAACTTATGCAGAACAGGGGTCTTCAGCAAGGTCATGAGAATATAAGGGAAGGGAATAGATAAGGGGTAGGTTTACTCAGTAAGGTAAACATTTAGGGTACAGAGCATTAGGTTATAAATTCAGGTCTGGTGGCAGACAGGACCAGGGTAGTACATTAAACAGGAGACAAGTAAACTGAGGGTAAGCTAACTAGGGCTGCTAACTCTTAGGACCATAAAACATTAAGACAGAGAAGAATTTCATGGATTCATTAACTTAAGTCTCTTGACTCCGGGAGGGAGAAACTCAGCAAGTCAGAGAATTTCTTAAGAAACATTTTTGCTAAATTCCCATTAGAGAATTCTTTTTCCACTGACATGGTTCACGCTTGCCCACACGGGAATAATTTTTCCTCACACGGAGTCGTGCTCTGTACGCGTGAATCCTGGGAATGCGTGTTTTCATGCATGTGGAAAGAACTCCCACATTTCGGGTTTGTACATTTGCTGATAGGAAAGTATCAAGTTCTATTTTCTGGGTTTTTTTTCTTTCTTTGTTTTAGCAAAATAACAAACATCATCACTGAAAAGGGAGCGCTTTTCAAGGTTGGAGGAGGAGAACAGAGTGAATCCAGTAAAACTGCAGGCAGCACTTAGGATCTGAGGTCATGAATATTTAAAATGAACTAGTCAGAATAATGTGTTTTCCTCCAGTCTCATCTGGCTGTTTAGGTACAAAGTGGGCACACTGTTTGGCTTTAATGAAGTAAAATATGACAAGAGTTAAAAGGGAGTGATTAGAACAGACCATGGAATCTAGGTAGGTTAAAAAAAACAAAAACATGAGAATGTTGGACAACAAAGCAGCTTCGCTTTAGTGAACTGGAGGTCCTGACAGTTGTCCCCAAACTGTTGGGAGTTAGAAAAAGTTACAGGGAATGAGCTGGGAAGAGAGAAGCAATGTGGTCAGAGAAAAGGATGCTTGAACTTGAAATCTGAGAGGTGATATACAGTTATTGATAAAGTCCAAAACAGGAGGAAAGCCACTGGAAATAGGTCAAGGATTCAGGAAACTGATTTATTAATGATGATAATCACATGGAGTATATGGACACTGGGATTGGCAGAAGTGATTAACACTAGTGGCAAGAAGTCATGCAAAGTGCTAAAATCTACAATGAATGAGGGGAGCTGACTGGTGTATGACTATAGCAAGACACAGCAAGTGATACAATCTCTCTACTTGGAGCATGGGACTAGGGGACAAGAACGATCAATGAGGACCAAGATACCTAAAAACCATCATTTGAAAAGGCTGCCCACATGATGGAATTAGTTACAACAACCTCTTTGAGGGAGGCAGACAATCAGTCCTAATTAAAGAATAATGCAGGGATTGTAGAAATTATGAACCTGGACTGGGGAACAAGACTGCCTGAGTTTGAATTCCAACTCTGTTTAATAATAGTACCCACCTCATAGGAATGTTGGAAAGACTGAGTTATATACGCTTTGCACTCAGAACAGGTATATAGAATGAACTTTAAGTGTTATTAGTTATTGTAACTTTTGGACCTGGTCTCTTAAGTGGTGTGCAGTGGGTTACGGAGCAATGAAGTAATCAAAAGGACTGGGAAGCAGAAGTCTCACCAAAGACACAGGCCACGAGGTTGCCCTTCATTCCTGCTGCCAAAAGAATCGAAGTAGTCCTGAAGGAACAATCTCTCTCCTCTGAACTTCTATAGCCCTTTGTTATCTCTCTCATGAAACTCATCACAAACTGCCTTTTATTACAATTACTGAGCATGTGTCTCATTTACTCTTGAATTCCCCACAATGCTTAAAATAAGGATTGGTAATACTCAAAAACAGATCTTACAGAGGAATTAAAAATAAAATTACACACCAGCCAAGGGAATAAATTCATGAAATTGTCAGAACAATCTTTTCCTTATTCTAGTGCTAATTCACTCCATAATTGCAATCATAATAGCCACTGACAGAATCTAAAATATTTTAAAGTGTATTTATCAGTCAGGACCGCCACAGGAAACATACGGCACACTCAATTCTGGTAAAGTTCACTAACGAGACTATTTACAAAGCACGAGCAGGCTGTGAGGAAATCACAAGTGAGCGTGTAGTATCCCAGCGTTGGTAACAGCAGGGCCTAACAGCACCCACTGGCAGTGAAAGGGCATAGGAGAGGAAGGGGTCAGCAGACCCTTGAACAAAAGCTACTTAATGCTTCCGTTGAACGGAAGGATGCAGCCAGGCTGTGGATATCCTACAGTGAAGAAGTGAAGAAAGTATCCGAACCTCTCCCTCCTCCTTCCTTTCTCTGGTCTGCTGACAATGTCCCCCTTAACTGAACCCAACCAGAAGCCAGGAGGCAAGAAAGCCCATTTGTGTATCCAGATACACCAGCTGCCTGGAGCCACAGCACGGGAAGGGCCTGCGCTACAAGGGCGAATGGAAGACAGCCAACACAGCACCCAAATCATAACACCACACATACGCAGTGCAAGCGATTCAACAAACTCAATTACGACCATCAAAAACAGGAAGCATCCACACCAATTCTCAATTACAAATAAAAAGGTAGAAAACAGTGTTGTATGAGGTTTGAGAAGGAAAACAGGTTAAGTGTAGTGATAATACAACTTCATGAGCCTCTCAGGGACAGCAAAATAGAGCGAAAATTGCTGGAATGGATATTTACATTTATTCACGCAAACCCTTATTTTCATAAATAGGACAAAAAAGAATAAACAATGTGACATGACTGCTTGCAACCTCTAGCTACAAAGATATAAAAATACGGAAAGGACAGAAACATGCTCTGCAGATATCTCACTAAGAAACCAGAGTCTTTGAGAACCAGAAACATAAACCGATACACAATTATCAGATTTATAAAATATCAAATCCAATCTGTTTAATCCTGGCACTACTATTATTTTAATTTAAACACAAACAACCGTAAAATGGCTTCCTTATTAGCATAAGAATCAAATTCTTCAACAGCCTACCGGGCGGCACAGGATTCTAACCTCCAACTTACTTTCCAAACTCATTTTGTGTCCTCACCCTTCTCTCCAGTCACACAGGCCTCCTCAGAAAGTCTTCCCTGACCAACCCATCCAAAGGGGCAACAATTCCCACACCAAATTTCACACCGATGTGAGAGACATCTTTCTTTGCCTCCCATATGCACCTCGACCAGGGAATCAACCCAGCAACCTAGGTCCATGCCCTGACCAGAGATCACAGTAGCAGCCTTTAGGTTTACAGGATGATGCCCCAGCAGAGCCACACTGGCCAGAGCTGATTCACCACAATTTGTATTCTCAGTGTCTGACATAGTAGACAGTAAATGACTATGTGGTACATGAGTGAAAGCAACTTCCTAACAGTCCTAAAATATATATACAGTACAAGTATCTTTTTCCTTTGTTCCATTTAAAATACTACTACTGACCTAGAATATTTAGCTTACCAGCTTACTCATGCAGAAATAATAAATTAACTAATCCAAATTCTGATCATATATAGGCCAGAGGTTAGCAAATTACACCTCGTAGATTAAATCTGGCCTAAGGTCTGTGTTTGCGGCTAAAGTTCAATTAAAACACAGCATGCTCATCTACTTCCACGGCTGCTTTGCTGGGTAATTACTACATGAGACTGTACGGTCCACAAAGCCTAGTATTTTCTCTCTGACCCTTTACAGGAAAAGTTTGCCTATCTGCCTTACCTGCAACCACAGACTGACTGACTGTGATGCCATCCTAGTATCTAAGAACAGTAACAATTTAAATAGGATAATAAATAAAAGCCTGCTTTAGAGGCTGGTTATACAATGTTCATGGGGAGTAACAGAGAGAAGAGCATAAAATGAAAGAAGCCTTTCCTTGGAGGAAGAACTTTCCAAGAGTGAGGGCCATCTAAGGGACAGTTTATTATACGTAACTAATTATTCCCTTGAGAATAAAGGAGAAAAAGTGTCAGGGAAGATTAACAGGCATTTAATACTTGTTTTCTAAATAACTGATAACTCCAAAGAAATAGAAAAGATAAAGGAAGCAAATATTTAGAACACTAGACAGAAATTAAGTACTGGAAATGCCAATGAATAAACTTCCTTGCAAGTGTCTGTGGGCTGTGAAGGAGACCAGTAGCTCTAATTAAGACACCTATTGCAGAGGCTCAGTAAAAGCAGTACACACAGTTCAGCCCATCCCCGTGCCTTATTTCACTGTCTCTATGCCAGACCGACCTGTGATCCAGCTAGAGTGCAAAGACCAAAATCCAGCCACACCAGGTCAGATAAAACCAGTTTAGGGAAGCATACAGCAATACTTGAAGAATACAAGACAAACCTGGGTTGCAAATAGGAAGCCATCTGGGACCTGGGTGGTCTGATATCTATTTCCAAAGCTTTCTCTCCACAACTCCCCCCCACACAAAGTTTATCACTTTTGCTTTTCACACTATGTCTAATCCCTGCTCTTGCTCTCTTAGTACAATTTCTCCTGTTTATTTGTTGGACAGCACATGGCCCAATTACATACTGCCCTTTCTTTCAAATGATTCATCACTTAAATCCAGTCTCTGTGAGCCTTAATCCTTTCTTAAGAGAGGATCTGATCAGTCACTGGCCCCTAAAATTGGTGTCCGTTCTTGGTCTAATCAGCTGTGCGCTTCGTGGTTTCCCAGGGCAGGGAGCCTTTACCCCTTTCTTCCTTCAACAGGGAGCACGAGCTTAGTAAGCACCTCCCAACCCTAAAAACACATCTGCTCAGGAACGTGCTTTGCATATTATCTTACTTCTGAAGTCTGAGTAGTTTTAAGAAAAACTATCAGTTGTCCTGATTTCTCAAACCAAGGTGTCATATGTAAAGTATACTATGTGGGTAATAAACAACTGCTTTGCCTTTTAATTTTGTTTGTGATAGCTTTAACAAGTTTCCATGTTTTAGCTAATCACATTGATCAATTTTTACTTTTTGATTTCTTCCATAACTTTTAGTCTATAAAGTCCTTACAGATTTAAGTATTAAATACATAATTGGCTACATTATCTACTGTTTGCACAATCGTTTTTTATTGTCCACTCTCAAGTGTGTGTCTCTTTAAACAATATAACTTAGTTTTGCCTGTTTCCTTTCTTATGAAATAACGTGTTTTACAGAAAAGCTGCACGAGTAGCAGATAAAAGTCCCACACAAGCTTTACTCACAGCCTCTAATGTTCCCATTCTCTCGAGATAAACAAAATTTTTTCCGAACCATTTAAATTAAGAGACATGAAGCTTTATCCACAAATGTTTACCTCCTAACTATAAGGACGCTCTTTTACATAACCACAGCTAAATGATCAAAATCAGGAAATCATTTTATAATATTATCTAATTGACAGACTATTATTATTATCTAATTCACAGCCAATCTTCTTAATAATATCCTGTATGGCAAAAAGAAAAGGTCTCCTAGTACGGAATCCGTAACTGCCTTGTCTCCTGACTCTCATTTCATCTGGAACAGTTCCTTAGCCTGTCTTTATCTTTTGTGACCTTGATGTCTTTGAAGAGTACAGGCTAGTTATTTTGTACTGTTTCTTCATTTAGGTTTCCTCATGATTAAATTCATGTGATGCATGTGTGGGGGGGAACCACATAAGTTATATTGTATCCTTCTCAGTGCATCACATCAGAATGTACATGATATCAATTTGTCCCATTTCTGGTGATGTCAATTGTGATTACTTGGTTAAAATTACATATCCCAGATTTCTCCATAGTAATCACTAGCTTTCCTGTGAGGATTAATAAGTATTTCATAGGGAGATACTTTGAAACTATTTTCTATATTTTTGTGGCTTCCTTTATGGCTTTAAAATTTTAACTTCACATTTTCTCTGAAATCTATTTTGGTATACCACGTCAGTTAACATTCTCATCGACTCCATTTATTGAATAACCAACTCCTCCCACACTGAAATGATGAAATTCATTTATTTTACAATAACTGCATATACACATTTAATATACATAAACGTTACAGTATATCACAGGATCTAGTCTATTATAGATCTATGCCTATTCTTGTCCTAGTTTCATATTGATGTAATTACTATAAGTTTATATTGCACATTATTGCCTATAAAGATAGAGATTATTTAGTATCTAAGTACAATCAATCCTATTTACTATTCATTTTACAAATTCTTCCCAGCTAAGTTTTACTTCTTTGATCTTCTGGATGAACTTCAGAATCATTTTCTTAAAAAAACAAAAATCCCCACCAGTGTTTTGGTTCTAATTCTTGTAAACTTAATTTGTGAGGCCTCTTCAAGCAAAGTATCCCCATTCCCAAAGATAGTATGAATCTGATAGGCAAGCTTGCCAAGAAGGAAAAATTAACCAAAGCTTGCAATTTCTTTCTTGCCACAGAATAAGTTTTATATTTTCCAGAATACAACTAGAACAAAAGAGGATCTGAGCAAGGGAGCAGACTGGACAAGCTAGTCTGATCATTTCCTAATGAACTGAGTATTAAGAACAGTTCTATTTACTTGTCTTGACATGAAATAAGAACTGTTTGTGGATTAGCCAGGGTTTAGGGACAGCATCAATACCAGTGGACCACCTCTAACACCAACACTGCTCATTCATTGCTTAGGTCAACCTAAAGCTTCATAAGAGATTGATACTACTGACATTCTATTGTCTGGTTATCACGGTAACTAAAGACATGCATTTGCCAGGTAGCTAAGGCTGAAAATGTAGCCTTCAGGCTAAAAAACCAAGACTAAGTAGTCCCAAAGTAAAACAAGCCTCTGACAAAAATATGATCTATACCACATTCTATGTAAACTAATAATGAGGAGAATAAACATTTATTTTCTTTGAACTTTTGCAAATATATGGGTGGCTTACGGATTAATTTAAAAAGAAAAATACGCAGGTAAAATTCTTTTAGGTAAAAATGAGATTTGCACAAGAGGTGAATTTTAAGTTTCCAAAACATAATCTCATTTGAAGTGGGCAATTTGAACATCAATAAGAATAACTGCAACTGACTGAAACATATCAAATAAACAATTTCATTATTTTGAAAACAGTTAAATATTCACCACCACAAATAGCTTTGTTTATATGCACTGTATCTACTTATATTTATGAGTAGTTCTAAGTATTTAAATAACAATAAAACTATTACATGTTAATGTAAATAACTTTTACATATAAAAAAATTTTGCCCGGCTGGTGTAGCTCAGTGGATTGAGCACGGGCTGGGAACCAAAGGGTCCCAGTTCGATTCTCAGTCGGGGTACATGCCTGGGTTGAGGGCCAGATCCCCAGTGAGGGCCATGTGAGAGGCAACCATACATTGCTCTTCTTCCCTCCCTTCTCCTCTCTCTAAAAATAAATAAATAAAATCTTAAAAAAAAAGTTTTAATTTTTATTTTTCAATTAGAGTTGACATTCAATATTATATAAGTTTCAAGTGTACAGCAAAGCAGGCAGACATTTATGTAACTTGAGAAGTGATCCCCCGAAAGTATAGCACCCCCAACAGTATACACAGTTATTACTGTATCACTGACTACGTTCCCTATGGTGTACTTTACTATCTCGTGACTATTTTGTAACTGCCAGTTTGTACTTCATAATCCCTTCACCTTTTCCACCCAGTCCCCCAACACCCTCCCACCTGGTAACAATCTGTTTCTTATATCTATGAGTTTGTTTCTATTTTGTTTCTTCACTTGTTTTTTAGATTCTATATATAAATAAATGATATGGTATTTGTCTTTCTCTGAATGCTTATTTCACTTAGCATAATATCCTCTAGGTCCACCCATGTTATCACAAATGATAAAATTTCAGTCTTTTTAATGGCTGAGTAATATTCTACGGTGGAGCAAAAGTAAACTTCCAGTTATTCATATGGAAAGCAATGCAAGAATTAATAAACAATAAACTCCAGCCCTGGCTGACACAGCTCCGTGGATTGAGTGCAGGCCTGCAAACCAAAGGGTCGCCAGTTCAATCCCCAGTCAGGTACATGCCTGGGTTGTGGGCCAGGTCCCCAGTGAGGGGTGCACAAAAAGCAACCACACATTGACATTTCTCTCCCTCTCTTTCTCCCTCCCTTCCCCTCTCGCTAAAAATAAATAAATACACTTTCTTCTTTAAAATAAATGAATAAATAAATAAACTCCATGTTTGACATAAACCTACTTTTGTACCACATCTTTATCCAATCACCTATCAATGGATACTTTGGTCTTGTTTTCTTATCCATTCAGCCACCCAATGTCTTCTGATTGGAATATTTAATTCATTTACATTTAAAGTAATTACTGATAGGCATGTAGTTCTTGACATTTAATTATTAATATTTTTATTTTTCTTCTTAAAGAAGTTCCTTCAACATTTCTTGTAATATTGGTTTGGTGGTGTTGAACTCCTTTAGCTTTTTCTTGTCTGAGAAGTTCTTTATCTCCACTTTGATTCTAAATGATAGCCTTGCTGTGTAGAGTAATCTTGGTTATAGGTTCTTGCTTTTAATCCTTGTGAATATTTCATGCCAATCCCTTTTGGCCTACAAAGTTTCTGTTGAGAAATCAGCTGACAGTCTTATAGGAGCTCCCTTGTAAGAAACTAACTGCTTTTCTCTTGCTACTTTTAAGATTGTCTTGAACTGTTGGCATTTTAATTATGATGTCTCTTGGTGTGGGCATCTTTGGGTTCACCTTGTTTGGGCCTCTCTGTGCTTCCTGAATTTGTATGTCTATTTCCTTTGCCAGGATAAAGTCTTCTGTCATTATTTCTTCAAACAGGTTTTCAATCCCTTGATCTCTTTCTTTCTCTTTCTGGTAATCAATATGATGCAAATGTTGTTATACTTGATGTTGTCCTGGGGTCCTTTAAACTGTTCTCATTTGGGGGGGGGGTTCTCTTTTTTTGCTGTTCTGATTGGATGTCTTCTGCTACTTTGTCTTCCTAATCGTTTTTTTCATCCTCTGTATCATCTAACCTGGTACTGATCGCATCTAATACATTCATTTCAGTTATTGTATTCATTTCTTACAGGTTCTTTTTTTGTCTCTATTTTTTTGTTTACTATCTCCTTGTTGAAGTTCTGAGTTCACCTATTCTTGCCCTAAGTTCATTGAGCATCCTTATAAACTAGTGTTTTGAACTCTGGAACTGGTAGCTTGCCTCCATTTTTTAGTTCTTTTTCTGGAGTCTTGTTCTGTTCTTTCATGTGGGACATGTTTGTTTGTTTCCTCATTTTGGTTGTCTCCCTATGTCTGTTTCTACTGAATATATATTAGGTAGATCTGCTACATCTCCAAGTCTTGGCAGAGTAACCTTATGTAGTAGGTGTCCCGTGGGGTTCAGTGGCACAGTCTCCCTGCTCACCTGAGCCAAGTGCTCCAGTTGTATCCCATGTATTGGTTGAGGGTGCCCTCCTGTTGCAGTTGAGCCTTGATTGGCACCTCAGTGGGTGGAACTGACCCACAGACAGACTCACTGTGAGGGCTGGCCATGACTTCAGCTGGTGAGCTATTGTGTGGGCACTGACTCCATGGAGTAGGATTTGCTTTAGCGAGGCTCTGGTACCTGCTGAATCCACCCTGTGGGTGTGTCCTTTGTGGAGCTAATTGGGTGGTATTCTGGTGTGGTCAAAAGCTTATCACCAGATGTGTTGGTTCTGGGACTTCTTGGAGATTGTGGTGTAAGCCTAGGTCAGCTGCTGCCTGTGCCCAGCTGAGAGGTACCTGGTAGAAGCTACACAGTGATCTACGGTTGGGAGCTGCCTATTGGGCATGGAGGTGCCTGGGAGAGGCTATGCAGTGAACTGAAAACAGCTGCCACTAGTGCCAGGCTGGGAGTCACTTAGCAACAAAAGTACAGGGTACACCGAGGCCAGCTGCTGCATTTTTGGGGATTGTGGACCCTGCAGAGATTTTAAGGAGTCCTTAGTGTGCACCAAGGCCAATCACTTGTGAATAACAGCCACTTAAAGAAGGTCAAGCCGGTGCACAAGTTGGGTAGAGCAGGT
The DNA here is from genome assembly GCA_004026765.1 of Micronycteris hirsuta. Taxonomy (NCBI): domain Eukaryota; kingdom Metazoa; phylum Chordata; class Mammalia; order Chiroptera; family Phyllostomidae; genus Micronycteris; species Micronycteris hirsuta. The sequence goes on along the minus strand of PVJI01006203.1, from coordinate 37,828 downwards.
TCTCAGGGTGGAGAGTTTGACGGAGACTCAGATATGATGCCTGCAGGCCAGGTTGGGAGAGGGATCAACAAAAGAACAAGGTCCCAACTTCCCAGCTCTGTGGGCCAAGGGCTCAACAAAGGAATAAAATGGCAGAGAGAGCTGCCCCTCCAGACCTGGCCCTGAAGCCAAATAGTTCAATTCCTCCCTGTATATCCCTGACAATTTTTCGAGCAGCTGCCCAGTGCTAGGGTTCAGAGTGAGGCAGGAGCTCAGAGCGAGCATGTCCCTCAGTTACTAAGTCCATGTATATGCCCTTTCAGAGGATGCCTGGGTTTCCAAGAGCCCTCCATCTCACCAGGAGGGAATCCCTGCTGATTTTCACAGCCAGGGATTGTTGGGACTTCTCTTCCTGGCACTGGCGGTCCAAGCTGGGGGTCCCAGTACAGGGCTGGGACACCTACACAGTTGAGGTATGCCTCTGGATTACCACCACACATGGGTGTAGGACCAGCCCATTCCACGTCTCTGCCCCGCCCGCCCCCCCCATCTCCACATGGCTTCTTCTCTATAAACTCAGTTACGAGTTCTGCTCAGTCAGTCTTCAGGTGGTTCTCTAGGGGGGATGTTCTATAATTTGTTGTAATTTTGGTGTGGTCATGGGAGAGGTGAGCACAGTGTTTACCTATTCCACCATCTTGACCAAAAAGCTCAAAAAGAGCTGTATTTTCTTAAAAAAAAAAAACTACTGAGAACAATGGCACTGTTTTACATGCAAATTTCATTAATATCTTGTTAAAGAGAAGACAACTGACTTCTCATCAGCTTCTGCATTTTTATGTTATATAGTTTCTGGAAAATTCCACTGTATACTCACCAAATTTCCCAAAAAGCAGTAAATAGAGTCTTAAAATTATTATTTAAATTTTCTGACCTCACAGAACCCCTGAAAATGTCTCAAAATCCCCCACAGGTTCCCAGACTACACTTAGAAAATGACTAAATTCGACTATCAAGATTTTCGAATCCCTAAGTAATGACCACAGGCATAGTTAGTATTAACAGCTAACACAACCACCCACCCACCCCCCAAAAACGTCTCTCCATAAAAGAACACAGCCAACCTATGAAACAGTGGTTCTTCCCCCATCCCTTCCTCAAATTAAATGTGGATCTTAAGATGCTACTATACCCAGCTACCAACTTACAGGTAACGTATTACAGAGTAGCACTGATACTATGTGCATAAAACCAGTAAAGCCCAAACACTGGGAGACTACTGAACGAATGACTGGGCTTCGGAAGCAGAAAGGGGGAAGAGACGGGAGGCGGAAAAAGGGAGAGAGAGTAAGAGGAAAAAAAGAACCCTGGCTGCTGTAGCTCAGGGGATTGAGTGCCAGCCTGCAAACCAAAGGGCTGCCAGTTCAATTCCCAGTCAGGGCACATGCCTGGGTTGCAGGCCAGGTCCCCAGGAGGAGGCACATGAGAGACACACTGATGTTTTTCTCCTCTCTCCCTCCCTTCCTCTTTGTCTAAAAATAAATAAATAAAATCCTTAGAAGAAAAGAATAAAAAAACTGGAGAGGGAAATATATAAAATTTCTTAAAAATTTTAAAGGTAAGCAAAGTAGGTTTTACCTCCAGTAATGTCAGAGTACCTCATATTAAAACCCAGTCCTCCAATGATTAAAAAACTCTGGGCGCATTATAAAATCTATCAGAAGACGCTGGAGAACAATCACAGGCAAACAGAAACTAGAGAGTTGTAAGGAAGAAACAGCACTGTGCATTTGCTGTTTCATCACTTGAAAGAAAGCTCCAGTGAGTGCCAGCTAGAGCTGCTAAAACTCAACAGAAATCCATAAAGCTTAAGCTTAAGAAAGAGTTCACCAAACCACAGCAACTGGAAAGTGAGGGGCAAACCCAAAAAGGGAGCAAATCAGAGAGAATCACTCCTGACCTATATGCATGTGCAGGACTGACTCCAAGCAATTCAATCAAAGACTAAGGGAACTGAATAGGGATTTGAGCTGGCATCCACCAGGAGAAGCACAGTTTGCTAAAGTAAACAGTGATTAAAACAAACAAAACCAATTCTTTTCGGAGGAACAAAACAGAATCCAGAGGCTCTACAACCTACCTTTCCCCAATGTTCTGAGTATAATCCAGAATCACTAGATATTCAAAAAAACAGCAAAGAATGACCCATGATCGAAAGCAAAAGCAATCTGTGGAGACAGAGCTGAGATGATAAAGACTAGAATTAGCAGACAATGATTTAAAGCAGTGAGAACACCTATAAGAGAATAAAAGGAAACGGCATGGCCCTGGCAGGTGTGGCTTAGGTGACTGGAGCACTGTTCCATAACCAAAGGGTTGGAGGTTTGATCCCCAGCAGGGGCATGTACAGTAGGCAACCAATAGATGTTTCTTTCTCCTACTGATGCTTCTCTTTCTCCCTTCTTCTCTCTAAAGCAATAAAAAAACATCTTCCGGAGGGGGTTAAAAAAAGAAAGAAAACTGTATGAAATTTCAGCAGAGGAATATAAACTATAGAAAAGAACCAAATATAAATTCTACCACTGGAAAAGATAGCATCAAATGAACTCTGAATTAAAAATTGGAGTTTTGCAATAAGAGAAAATTCAGGTGGGGATAAGCAGAAATTATTCAATCTGATGACTGGACAGTGGAGATGAAAAGAGTAGTTAGTAAACTTGAACATAAATTAATAAAATCTGAAGAATACAAAGACTAATAAGTAAAATTAGCAGATGCTCAGGGAACTAGGAGACAATAGCAAAATGTCTATCATACATGCAGGTGAAGCTTCAGATGGAGAGTTGATAGATAATGAAGCAGAAAAAAATTTCAAGGAAAAAAGTCAGAAATTTTCAAATTTGATGATAGACAAATTAACAGATTAAGAAGCCCAGCAAACCCCAAGGAGGATGAACACACCCCCCACACACGAGGGCATCAAAGTCACACTCTGAAAAAGTTCAAAAGCTCAGAGTGGCCTGTCATTACAGAGGAACAATATAAATATCAGCTAATACTCTACATTTTGAACTAAATGATAAAATACAACATATCGAAGTTTGCGCAAAGCAGTTAAAGCAGAGCTTAGGGAGAAAATTTATTGCTCTAAAATAATATTAGAAAAGAAAGTTCTCAAATCAGTACCTTAGGTTCCACCTTAACAAGCTAAGAAAAGCAAATGACCCAGAATAAATAGAATAAAGAGCAGATTATATAGACCCAATACACATTATAAAATAGGGTCTATTATGAATAATTTTACATCAATAAGTATGACAACTTAGATAAAACAGGCAAATTCCCTGAAAAATACAACTCAACACTGACACAAGACACTGATAATCTGAATTTTCATTCTCTGTCCCAGGGACACTCAGCTCCCAATGTTCCCTTCTGTCCTCCCAGAGAGCCCAGTCATCTCCATTTGAGCATCTGACCAAAGATGACTGAGTCATCAACTCCCAAATAAGACTCCACCATTTGGTACCAGCAGCTGCCAACAGGGGACTGGGTAATGGGGACAGAAAGGGACGACCAAACCTGCTCTCCATGTCGAGCGACAGGAGATCACTCAAGTGGCCATATACATTTGGCTGGATGACCAGAGTCTGCCACCCCTAACCCAGAACATGTAAAGCGATCTGTTAGAAAATGAAACTGAAGGACCTTCACTACCTGACTTCAAGATTTAGTTCAACACAGTGTAGCACTGGCATAAGGACCAATGAATACATAAATGAAAATGAATGGAGAGCCCAGAAACATACCAATACTTATAAGGTCATTTCCTTTTTGACAACGGCTCCAATGCAATTCATTGAAGAAAGTGTTTTGAACAAACAAAGATGAAACAACTATGTACGGTAGATTCATGGAAACCTATAAACTTTTGACTACTATAATACATACACTAAAAGTAATCTGAGATGGATCACAGATGTAAACATAAAAGCTAAAGCTTTCAAAGCCTCTAAAATACAAAATGAGATTATTCTCATTATTTGAGAGCAGGCAGAAATTTCTCAAGACAGAACAGAGAAAGTAGTAATTATAAAATTATGAATTGATGCATTTTACAAAAAGAACTTCTGCTTATCAACAGACATCAATAAGAAAATAAATGAGAAAGCCACAGACTGGGAGAAATTATTCACTATGCATGTCTGACAAAGAAGAATGAACAAATTCTGATATATTCATATAACTGAATACTATTCGGTAATAAAAAGAGAAATAAGCTACAGGCATCCACATGCATAACTCTCAAAAGAAGCCTTTATGCAAACTGGCACATTATTTATTATTCTACCTATATGAATATAAACAAAAACGAGAACAGTGGCTGCCTCTGAAATGAGGGATTCAACAGGAAGGGATGTCAGGGAACTTTTTCAGGGTGATGGCCATGTTCTGTATCTTTACTGGGCTTTGGGTTACCAAACTAGATTCATTTATCAAAACTCTTCCAAAGGTATACTTGGGATTTTTACATTTCACTGTATGTAAATTATACCTAAAAAAACTAACAAATAATAAACTGTAATTAATGACAGATGAAAGATTTTAGGTGTGATGGGAACCAATGTTTGCAATTCATTTTGAAATGCAATAAAAATTTACTCTGAAATGAGTAATAAATGGACAGCTATACAGACTATTTCCTAAATATAACACAACAGTTACAGTTACTGTACCTGCATAGCTTATCAACTTTTAAGTATACTTGAGTGTTTCATAATAAAACGCTGGGAAGGTGGGGAGGGAGAAGACAGACAGATGTTGTGCTGTGGCTTAGTGCCTCCGACCGAGACCAGACTCTTATGAGTGGGGGCTCCCGAGAGACATTGCAGCAGGCAGCTGAACTAGGCCCCCAGCAAGCAGAGCAGCTGTTGCACTTCAGCATGCACACTACCGGGAGACGCCACTCACCACGCTGCGTTAGATGCCACACAGAAAAACAAGTTATGGCACCAGATGACTGCTCACAGCCACTCCATCCTTGGAAGTTAGCCAGATCTGTCTGTCTCCCCGCCACCACCAACCTCTCAACATTTTATCATGAAATGTGCAGGTGCAATAACTGTAACTACTGTGCTATATTCAGCAAATATCTATGTATCTATCCATTTGTTACTCATTACCGGCCAGTACGAGCTTGTCCCAGGGAAATTGGTGGTATCCATGGTCCAGTAAAAACACTGATATATCTAAATCTTCAAGAGATCCTGTTGGGTATGGCCTTTTGCTACTCCTCTACATAGCTGATCTCTCCTGTGCAGGATGGCTTGAATTTCATGAAGCAGAATTAAAAATATCATCACCGATTCTTTAAAAATCTATGGGCCCAGAGCCTGTTCCAAGTTTCTTCTTACCAGCTCATAATGCCCCTACCACTAGCCGGCACCCTCTGTGCCAGGATGAATGCCACCTTCCGCCCTAGCAGCTGAACAGGCTTCCTGTTCTGTAGTAAGAGCCCAGCATCGACTTTCCGAAGCCTGAATAGCAGCGGGTGCTGGAGCGATGGAAAAGACACAGGTGAAGGGCAGTTCAGATGTGTGTCATGGGGCACGTGTAATACCAGTTTGCTGCAAAGCCTGAAGTTGCCTAAGGGGCAGCGTTTCCCAGGGACTCCAGGTTACAGAGTATCCAGATCCAGGGTAGCCACCTGGCGTGAGCCCAGACCCTCCCCATGGGCTCCGACACAAAACCTGGCTTTGTCGCAAAGAGCAAACGATACAGGCCCCAAGAAGTGGCCTGGTCCCATGCAGGTCGAACAGTGATACATCGAGCCTCTGATCCTTTGTTAGCAGTGCAGAGTTTTAAAACCCATATTTGCATTTATAATGTACAGGCCTTACTTGCATCTTCATTCAAACAGACTCTTAAAAGGAAGAAAGAAAATCCATGCATTTCTTCATAAATATTCAAAAATTAAACAAATATCTTCTTAAATAATTCAAAAGTATGCCTCAACATGCTAGAGTTAGATGGTTTTAAATCTCAAATACCTCACATGGAAGAAATTTCCTCAGATAATTACATTTTTATAGTTAATTTTTTAATGTTACCATCATTAATGAATTAGCTTTTCACATTTATTAATAGCATACTGGCTGAAATTTAACCAAAATTTCCCGCTACAGTGTAGGAGGAAATAAATTCACCAAATTCAGTTCAAAGCACATCATTTTCCTATGATACTTTTTCCCTGAGCTTAGGAATCAACTGAAAAAGTGTCTTCACATAAAACTGACACCTCACATTTATATAATATGTCAGTTTCAAAATGTTTCACATACACTATCTTCAAATCAACCTTGTGAAATTGGCAGGACAGGGATTACATGGATTACAAAGGAAAATGAAGCTCAGGCAAAGAAGTCTGCCCAAGGTGACAAGGCTCATTAACCGGTGGTGCAGAAAACAGACCACAGATCATTCCCAGTCCAACGCTGGAGCCTGTACCACACTGGTTTTCTCAAAGTGGTCGATGGCGGTCATCAGAATCACATGGGATTCTGGCTTAAAACACAGACAGACACATTCCTGTGCCTCAACCCACATGCAGGGTCAGAATCTCTGGGGAGTAGAACCCAGGACTTTAAATTTTTAATAAAATTTTTTAAAAAATTTTAAAGCTCATCACAAGTAAGACCAATGAAACTCACATGGGTATGACGTGTGAAACTCCCTCGGAGACGTATGTATTCTTGTATACATTCTCACTGCTACAGGCATAATGAATAACTATGAAAGATTATGCCATGGAAATATCTATAGTTTTGAGGATAATCATATCAATACAGAGGAAACTATGAGCAATAAAAAAATGTATAAAATCTTACAGTAAATGCTATTTTAAAAAATAGTTTAAATATGAGTAGAGGTTTTCGTTCCTGTGGGCTAAAATTACTCCTGAAAAGATTGGACAGGAGAGTACAAATACTGACGGGCCTTGGGAAACAGATTCAGTGTAAATAAAACAGCACAAGCAAAATGGCAAGACTGGCATACAGACAGCATACATGGAAAACAAAAACCAAGATGACTGTATTAAGACATTTCTGTTGGGAATGAAACAAGATAAGATTAACTAGGAAAAGTGGCCTGGCTGGTGTAGTTCAGTGGATTGAGTGCGGGCTGGGAACCAGAGGGTCCCGGTTCAATTCCCAGTCGGGGCACATGCCTGGGTTGTGGGCCAGGTCCCCAGTGAGGGCCATGTAAGAGGCAACCATACATTGCTGTTTCTCTCCCTCTCTTGCTCCTTCCCTTCCCCCTCTCTCGAAAAATAAATAAAATATTAAAAAAAAAAAAAAAAAAGATTAACTAGGAAAAGCAGCCAGGTTATAAAAAAAATGTATTAATAACTAAAGACTTTGGCCCTGGCTGATGTGGCAGAGTGGACTGAGTGCCAGCCTGAGAACTAATAGGTCTCTGGTTCAATTCCTGGGCAGGTCATATGCCTGGATCGCGGACCAGGTCCCCACGTGGGAGCGCATAAGAGGCAACCAATCAATGTTTCTCACACAAAAATTATTCTCTCCCTCTCTAAAATTAAAATAAAATTTTTTAAAAACATGTTTAATTAAGAACTGAAGACTTAATGAAGGATGCCTGTGGTATTCTACAGGCCAGGAGTCTTCATTCAACCATCTCAGATCAAAATGGACCACTGGCCCGTTTTTGTCCTGTTCCTGACCTAAGAATGGTTTCCACATGTTTGAGGGTGTGTAATTTCAAACAAGATATGCAACGGAGACTGTAGGTAGTCTGCAAAGCCTACAATACTTACCCTCTAGCCCTTTACAGAAAATGTCTGTCCACTTCTGCTACAAGCAACAGGGTGTTTGTAAATCCTGGAGGAATAAGTGTGTAACCTAACTCTGCCACTCAATGACCACATTTAGTATGTAAAATAACTGCTGATTTACATGATTATTAAAGCTTGCATAAATTCAAAGTTAAAATGCTCCATGAATTTAAATACATAACCCAAATATTAATGTAAATAACACTATTGTATTCTATGAAAACTGGAAAATCCACCTCATTAAACAACTCAGAGCAAGGAGTGAAAAAAATATTAATAATCCGTCTCCTATTCCATGTTCTATCTTAGATTCTGATTCAATAGCGTCTCAATATCTACTATTCAACATGAAATACGCTGGGAATCTCCACGGGTTGCCTGAGTTGAAAGCATTCTAAACTTTCTCCATAAAGATGTTATTGTTACTGCCCTGGCTGTGTGGAACAGTTGGCTGAAGCATCAATCTATATTCCAAAAAATATTGTGGGTTCAATCCTCAGTCACAGCACATACCTAGGTTGCGGGTTCAATCCCCTGTCAAGAAGTGTATGGGAAGAAACTGACTGATGTTTCTCTCTCGCATCAATATCTGTCTGTCTCTCCCCGCCCCCTCCCTCTCTAAAAATGTCAATAAACATATCCTCAGGTAAGATTTAACAACAACAAAAAGTTGTTACCATTTTACACTTGTAGAAGTTGAGGCTCAAAAGCATCTTGTCCAGTATTCTTAACCTCTCAAGTCCAATCTGATCCTTTACTCAGAAAAACACTGCACTTCAAGAAATATTTAACAAGCCCTGCCCAACTTTATTGATTACCCTATAGAGAAGCAAATTGAGTTAAGATCGTTTAGATTTTAACTGAACTTAAAAGAAACATAGTCCCATGCACTGATTTAGGACTCATTCACAAGCTCACTATCTTTGCTCTGATCGTGTCCCACAGGCTCTACCTGACACTGGCCTTCCACTTCCCAGAACCCACTACTCCACACTGAAAATGACCAACGCATTATAGGGACAGGATGACTTATGAAATAGCCACTAGTGTCCTGTTTAACCTCACTACAGAGTCTGAGTACAACATATCATAAAATGATACCTGGATTTAAAATGGCACAACTTGTGAAATTTGGAATTTTAAATTTAGAAATAGCCCTGGCTGGTGTGGCTCAGTGGATTGAGTGCCAGCCTGCAAACCAAAGAGTTGCCGGTTCGATTCCCAGTCAGGACACATGCCTGGGCTGCAGGCCGGGTCCTCAGTGGGGGGCACACGAGAGGCAACCACACACTGATGTTTCTCTCCCTCTTTCTCCCTCCCTGCCCCTCTCTCTAAAAATAAATAAATCTTTTAAAATAAGTAAATAAATTTAGAAACAAAAATATTTTAATTTCTGTCACTGCTTGTTTTTAACTATAACCTAGTTCTAATCTTTCCCAAAGATGCTACTTAACTGACCAAAAGGCCTAACTAGCCGGCTTGGTAATGATGAATTCCTCTAGTTTTTTATTTTCTGAGAAGCTCTTTATCTGCCCTTGGATTCTAAATGACATTTTGCTGGGTAGAGCAATCTTGGCTGTAGGTACCTACGTCTCATGAATCTGAGTATTTTTGTCAATCCCTTCCAGCCTGCTGCAAAGTTTCTTTTGAAAAAGCAGCTGATAGTCTCATGCGAATACCCCTGTAGGTAACTAACTGCTTTTCTCTTCTGCATTTAAGATTCTCTCTTTATCTTTACCCTTTGGCATTTTAATTATGATGTGCCTTGAAGTAGGCCTCTTTGCATCCATCTTGTTTGGGACTCTCTGTGCTTCTTGGACATGCATGTCTGTTTTCTTCACCAAATTAGGGAAGTTTTCTTTCATTATTTTTCAAGTAGATTTCTGATTCCTTGCTCTTTTTCTTCTCCATCTGGAACCTCTATGATGCGAATATTGGAACACTTAAAGTTTGTCCCAGAGGCTGCTTATACTATCCTCATTTTTTTAGATTCCTTTTTTCTTGTTCTGATTGGTTTTTTGCTTACGTTCCAAATCATTGATCTGACTCTTGAGTTCATTCACTCTACAGTTGTTTCCTGCAAATTGTTCTTTACTTGTAGTACCGTATCCTTCATTTATGACTGGACATTTTTTACGCTGCTGAGGTCCTCACTAAGTTCATTGAGCATCCTTATAACCAGTGTTTTCAACTCTGCATCTGATAAATTGCTTATCTACATTTTGTTTAGTTCTTTTTCTGGAGATTTGATCTTTCATCTGGACCATGTTTCTTTGTCTCCTCATTTTGGCAGCCTCCCTGTGTTTGTTTCTATGTATTAGGTAGAGCTGCTTTGAATCCATCTTAGTAGCATGGCCTAATGTTGTAGGTGTCCTGCAGGGTCCAGTGGCACAGCCTCCCCTATCACCTAAGCTGGGTACTCAAGGTGGGCCCTTCATGTGGGCTAAGAACACCCTCCTCTTATAGTTGAGCCTTGGTTTCTGTTGGCAGGTCAATGGCAGATATTTACCCAGGCCAGTCAGCTGCAAGGATTGGATATGACCATTCACCACCAACCTCTGCCCTCTGTGGAGGATCAGCAGTGCAGGGGCAGGTTGGTGGTCCTCCAACATGGTCTGTAGCTGTCCACTGGATGTGCAGGCCCAGGGGTTTCCTGGGTGGGGCAGGCCAAGGTCAGCCCCAACGTGTGTTTTGCCCAGGGTCACCCTGCATGAGCTATAAAGCAATCTGAGATGGCTGCTATTTGTGCTGGACTTGGGAGATTCCCAGGTGAAGACAAGCCGTGATTGTAGGTTGGATGCTGCTAGTGCCTGCCTGGGGACACTTAGCAAGAGATATGGGAGCTGGGAGTTCACAGAGGCTGGCTCTGTTTTGTTTGAAAGTTGTGAAGCCAAGACCAGACTTATGGAAAAGCCACTGTTAACAGCTCTAAGTTGGGTGAGACGGAGCCTCAGGGGATTTCCAGGGCGGGGCAAATAGTGTGAGCCAGGTTGGTGGAGCCTCAGATATGGCACCAGCCTGCAGGCTCTGTGGCTCTGTGGGGGGAGGGTTCAGAAATAGGACACGGCTTCTGCCCACCTTTCTGTCTGGGAGAAAGTTGTCCCCCAGCTCTCGCCTTGATGCCAGACACTTCAGTTTCTCCCTGCTAACCCGGGGCCAGAGCTCAGAGGGAGTGAGTCTGAGTAAGTCTGTTTGTGGGTTCTTTAAGAGGAATTGCTTGGCACTCCAGAAGTTTCTTCCACTGACTCAATCGCCACTGGTTTTTGCAGGCAGAAGTTACAGGGACTTAACTTCCTGGCACTAAAGCCCTGGGCTGGGGGACCTGGTGTAGGGCTAGGACTTTTTGCTCCCTAGCTAGCCTTCCTGAATTTTTATTCACCACATGTAGATATGGACCAGCCCATTCCACGTTTCTACCCCTCCTACCAGTCTGGAAGGATGTGGTTTCTTTAATTCCACAGTTGTCAGACTTCTATTCAACTAGGTTTCTGATGGTTCTGAGTGATGGTTGTTGTATAGTTTAGTTGTAATTTTGATGTGGTTGTGCAAGGAGGCGAGCCACGTTTACCTACTTTGCCATCTTGACTACAAGTTTTGGGGGTTTTCCATTTTTTCCCTTAACACTATTACAGAGGTCCACACCCCCCAACCTTCACCTACCCCCCACCCCCTTCCTTGTGGCCATCACCACACTGTCGTCTACGTCTACAGGTTACTGCATACATGTTCTCTGGCTAATCCCTTCCCCCTCTTTCATCCAGTTCACCTTCTCCCCTCCCCTCTGATAGCGGTCGATCTGTTCCACATATCCACGCCTGTTTTTATTTTGTTCATCAGGGTGATTTTTTTAATATTTCATTTTTTATTGTATTTTTTCCATTACCATTTATCCCCCATACCCTCCTTCACCTCCATCCCCTGCCCCCTGCAATCACCACACTGTTGTCCATGTCTGTGAGTTCTTTTTCTTTTTTGCTTGACCTAGAAGGATTTTTTCAAAGCAATAGTTGATATTTTGGAGTTATTTTTATAACCTAGCCTAAAGATCAAATACTGTCAATTAATGCATGATTTCATTTATATATGTAATTTATATGCCTGTATAGCATCAGTAGTAACCCCTCTATTCTCAGTCCTAAAACATAATCAGAAAGGTTAATTTACTACTAGAAAAGAAAAACTGTACATTTCAAAATAAAATTAATTCTACATTTTCTTTTTTACTGAATTATCTATAGCACTGTTCACCAGCCCTCCTTCCGTTAGCTCTGATAATCAGAAGTTAACCCAATAGTGAAATATAACTATAGGGCCATGATTTACCCACAATATCACAAAAGAAAACATATGGAGGAAACCACCATACACACACACACATTTTTAAAGTTAACTTCTGATACAAAAGAAAGCATTATAAAATAGAATGTGGAAATATTTTACTTTTGGAAAAAAATGTCAAAATCACTTTAGCAAATAACAAATGCAAAGTGCTCTGTTGCAAAATATTTTACTAACATTTGGCATACAATATTCTATAACCTAAAAATGAGCATATCTGCTCCGCTGAATACACTATAGGAGTCTGAGAATACTGTAGTAGTAGTCGCGCAATTTGTAAACCGCATCTGTAAAGACTAATAACACACTGTTTTAAATATCAAGTGTGCCCCTGATACATATTTATAAACAGTAATAACACTATCTGCTTACCATAGCTACCAACAGACCAATATCGATGTACGTTATTAATGACCCAAATACCATAAGTTATCCTGCCATCAGTTTTGTGATTTTCCAAACAGCGAAGAATTCTTAAAGTTCTGAATGAAAAGCGCAACCGCCCCTAAACAGTCGCATGTGCTAGACAGTCGCACTGCACTGCCGGTCTCGGTCAGTGGCTCCCCTGCGTCCGTGCCCTTTGCCAGGCATCCCCTCCCACTCCGGTTCTGGAACTGGCAGCGTGACTTTCTTTGGCAGTAAGTTGTTTACAACTGTAATGCAAGCATGTAAAACACATTTAAGTCATCCATGCAGATGACTGTGAACAGGCTTTTCCTTATAAAAACATCTGGAGAAACATGAAGAGCATGTGGAACGTAGGTTCATTCTGTTTAACATAATGTGCGTCCTCCGGCAACCATGGAAGTTACCCACTAAAGCCAGTAACGCCCCAGCATGCCCCTCAGAACACTGAAACTCCCCCGTGGGGGCAGAAGATCCAAGACTGCTCCCAATGTCAACTTACATCCTGACCTTTGAACTTCAGAAACACTCATCTTCCAATGTGAACCCATTCACGTACAAGATTCATGATAGTACCTTTTTAATCCAAAATTTTACGTGATTGAGTATGGTTCTTTACAAATGCATAGTCAAAATATTTTAAAATAAAAAACTTAAATCTGTATACTTTTCTCTATCCACATTATACTTAAGATTTAAATGTTTAACTGCAGATAAAACACATGCACTTGAAGTCTGTATTTTTATGAAACTGTACCAACCGTCCTGCACTTCATAATGTCAATTCTCACATTCTATACATCTGTGAAGTTTTTAAGAACACATACCTTGCTGATATTACGAAGTATCAAATACATCTACCCAAATGTGTTGGTTGTGAGATGTCCTTAGGGACACAAGAAGGTATGCCTGTCTCCCTTAACGAATACTGAGAAGGTCAGTGTATTTTCTAACAGGAAGAACTGCTGCACCTGGTGCGCTCCGCCTTCAGTTCCTTGTCCTGCCAGCTTGAGTCCACGTCACCCTCAAAACCAGCAACTGGACTGCCTTCTCTGTGAATGCTTCCCAATCCTCCTCTTTTCGCCAACAGACCGAACCCTATTGCTTCTAACCTTCTTCCCCATCTTCAGCATCTAACACCAAGTTGTAGTGTGTTACACACCTGCCTCTCTCGGGGGCACTGTCAGCGCTGTGTCAGCTACACCCATGTGACACATCTGTAACTGCAGCCATAGCACTAAGCACAGTGCCTGTCATGGTGAGTGTTTTAAGTGGCCTTTCAAGTTTCATGACACTTTCTAGAATTTAAGATTCATGAACCCATTTTAGTCATCTCTCATGTTTGTATTTTGCTTCTACTTCTTGATGCAATAGACTGCCTAAATCTAGTATTTCCTGTCATATATTCTAAATTTGTTTTGATATTTCAGTCTTAATCCTGCCATATGCTAAAGTGAAATAAGCCAGTCACAGAAGGACAAATTCGGTAGGACTCCACTTACATGAGATCTAAAACAGTCAAACTCACAGAAGCAGAAAGTAGAACAGTGATTGCCAGGGGCTGGGAGGCGAAAGGGAGGGTGCTATTCAACGGGTAAAAAGTTTGCTTATGCAAGACGAGAACGTGCAGTGATACTGCGCCTATAGTGAATAATACTGTATTGTACACTTAAAAATGTTTGAGAGCAGATCTCATATTAAGTGTTGTTACCACAATTTTTTAAAAATCTTAGTAATTTTGGGACCAGTCTCCACCTAATGCTATCTCCTGGCTGGTCTGGGTATTTTTACTCACTTCCCCAATGAACTGTTACCTTTTCAGTTCTGTTGCTCTGACTTTATCTACTGTCATGAGACCTTTAATTTAAAAACAGAATATTATTCTTTTATTTATTCTGATGTCCAAAATTTTGCATCTAAGGCCAACATTCTAAAAAAGTAATTTAATTGGGGACGGGGGGGAGGCAGAAAACTGTACTTGAACAATAAAAAATAAAAATAAATTATTAAAAAAAGTAATTTAAAGTCTGCACTCTATACTAATTTCCAACTATACAAATAGTCTAAATTGTATTTTAACCCATAAATATATTAGTCTACACTAAAGTGTCATTATAAAACTTCTGCCCTTTCATCTAGCTTTAGATTCCCTGTAATGTACTAACATCAGTCTGGAACCTGACTACTCAAAATAACTTTTTATCAGTAAAATTTGGAGGCTGTAAAGTGCTTACTTCTATAAATCATATATTTAAAAATATTTCATATAATTTTGAATTTACACTTCCACTATTTTAGAATCAAAAACACAGGTGCATCACAAGTAGGCAAGCAAATTTAAGATACTTCTTCAAGTGTTACGAAGAGAGACAGAGTGCAAAACGCCTGCATATATCTTCTGAAGGTGAAAGAGAAGACGGAAGCTAATAAAACCTTAATGCTTAACTTCTTTTCTGGATCTCATATCAAAAATGTGCAACCAGAACAGCGCAAAGGAACTATTATTTCCTTTCTAGGAAGTGGTAAGAGTTGCCTATAAAATCAAAATGGCTATGATTAATCAGTTGGGTAACTGGCTCATCCTCACTCCAGATTATAAATAGGCTCACTTTGTCAATTTTATAGTTTTTAAAAAAAATATTAGATCACCAACTTTTACAATGCAAAACATGAAGCTAAAAACAAAAAAGCAAACCAACAGAACGGAGTGACGAAAGCCCGATACGGCAGAGTGGAAGGACCACACTGCTCCGCAAGCCTCTGCTCCACAGGTTCCCACGACACTCGGCGGAGCCCTCGGACCACCAAGCCCTTCCCTCCGAGACCTGCTCATCTGCTCATCGCCAAACACCGCACACACACCCAAAGGTGAAGATGCAGGAAAAAGGAGGGAACGGACCTCACGTGAAAGCTGACTGTGCAACAGTCTAACACACGTTTATGACAGTACCACCAAGTTTATTCTTTTTCTCTTTTTATCTTTTAAAGCAAAGACTAACAATTACTCCCACACTAGACATCCTCCAAAAATGCCTTTTACAGTCATCCGTGATGACCTTTAAATACATACGTTTCACCTCAGGTTTAAGACAAAGTATTTAGATAGTAGACATTAATTCTAAAAGCATAAAATGAATATATTCTAAAATACCTAAACATAAAATACAAAAATAACTTTTTTAGACAGTGAAATTCATCACTCTAAACTTATTAAATCTTATTAAAATGACTGCCAACAAAAAAAGTTGAAGTTGTAAAAACACTTACCTCATTTCCATGTTTTTGCAGGAATTCAATTTCCTGTTGTGTGAATGTAGTCATGGAGATAGATTTCACCCGGTGTGGTGGATTTAACCCTCGCCTAAGAGAAAAAATATGTTACAAATTTACTATTGTATATTTTTAAAATTATAATCAATGCAAAACATTTCTGTTAGCACATTTAAACTTGGAGCAGTGCTTTTATTTCATAAACTAAAAGTACTTAAAAATTATTTCAAGCTATTAATAGCCACAACAGATATGTCAAGGTAAGTTTGGCCAGACCCACACTAAATAATGTATTTGAAGATAAATCCAAGTAACTACATCTAGTTAGAAACATACAGGACCTGTTAACACATAAGCTTCTAGGAAATACAAAGATTGCTTTACTGTGTTTTGATAGAGGGAGAAAATAATATATGCTAAGAGCTCTATAGTGAAGAATTCAAAAAGTAATTATTTAAATGTCTTTATACGTGAAGAAAATATGATGTACTAAGTATGGACCAACACAAGTATTCCAATCAAACTGCTACTACCTTTAGGTTTAAGGCTAATTCAGAAAATTAAAACTAACCTAAGGAAACAAAGTTACTAACGACAACAATAAAGTTCCATCTCTCCATCAATTCATTTGGAATCTAGGTTCTAGAACAGATTATTAATATTTTTACAGAATTTGTTACATAGTCGTCTTGCAATCATCCATGCTGAGACTTTAAAATGCTATAAAATTACAAACCAAAAGTCTTTTAAAAATGTTCTGGAAACATTTTTGATGAATTAAATATGGTGTGTAGTGTTATTTTAAATCAAAACAATAAGGAGAACTCAGAAGAGAAGCTCCTCAATCTTCATATCCTGACGCTTCTTTCTCTCCATTCTACTACCAGAAATAGCTGGCGCACTTTTCAGATCATGCTCTGAATTACAACAAGCTGTGCTTTATCTGCTTCACCTTTCAAAGTGGAGAGTTCAATGTTAAGCTAGGTTTTGTTTAAGTTTTAAATTAACAAGTCATTTTCCTTCTAGCTCTTGGTAAATCATACAAACAGAAATGAAGATTGCACAGTAGAAACTGAACGAGCAATTTAATCCTAGTAAAACTTTCAACCTTAACTATGAAGAAACAACTATAGCATGATTTACCTTCAAGTACCTTTACAATTTGCAATAACAAATTAAAGTTTTCAAGATAACTTAAATTTCCAAGTGAAAATTTAGGAAAATCATTATTATTCATTTAAAGCATGACACTGTTTTCCAACTCATCCTTATCATGAGAACAAGACTAAACTCCCCACTTCTGGGAAAGCTTGTGTGTTTATGGTATGTATTTACACCCTACCCAGCTCCAAAACAATTTAAGAACTTAACATATTCTTTGTTCTCTCAAATTCCTCTACTCCTTCCATTCTCACTTGGCCAGTTGGTCTCTCCTTATTCCTAATACCTCCTCCTCCTTGTTCCAGCCAACCTTCACCTTTCCACTTCCCCTGGAGTAGCCTTTTTAAAAATAGAAAAGGCAAAAGAATTACCTTCTAATGAGAAACTGTTAAACACTGTTACAGAGGTGTTTTAAACAGAAATTTTGGAGCAACGAATAATACCTATACTTCTCAAATCATTAGATGAGGAAAGCCTTGGCTCTCTTTAACTTATTTATACAAATGTAATCTCATGAAAGCAATACAATGTATTATGGCTGGTACTCACATATCTTGAGGCCCTACCGTATCACAGGGCATATTTATGCATAACGAAGGTATTCATTACTTAAATAAGTAAACAACTGAACTTATGAAACAAATACAACAGAATGAGGATATATTTTTCACACCTATCAAGAATTTATTACAGGTTTTTTATTCAATTACAGTTTACATTCAGTATTATTTTGTATTAGTTTCAGGTGTACAGCAGAGTGGTTAGATAATCACATCCTTTACAAAAAGCAACCCCCTGATACTTCCAGTGCCCACCCAACACCATACACAATGATTATAATACTATTGACTGTATTTCCGATGCTGTACTTTACATCCCTCCGTGACTATTTTGTTACTACCAATCTATTACAGGATTTCTTTAATAAAAGAGCTCACACAGTGCACTCAAAAGAGGATTTTATTTATAAAACTAATAGATGCAATTTTGCAAGGCCACATGAATTGAGTAACTCCAAGAAATATTACATTTGTTCTTGTTGATTCTCTAATTGGTCTTTTATATCCCATTTACTCAAGCAGACTGATTATATTTTCAATGTAAGCATATTCAAGAGTTTTTCCTCTTTAAGCTACCAAAAGCTTTTGTACATGGATATTATGTGCTTATAAAACAGTTCGGTTTTAAAAAAAAGACTAATTCTATCAATCTCTTGGGTAGAACGCAAACGGTGAGTCTGCAGTGAAAACGGGACATAACGTAACATACCGATGGCAGGATAAATTTACCAGCTACTATCAAGAATCTCATCTGTGCTTTCTGACCCAGTAACAACTTTTAAGAATCCGTTCTCTGGAACAGGGGTCCCCAAACCCTGGGCCTTAGATGGCCTGAGCTCAGCCTCCCGTCTCCCCTTCACCTCCCAATCAATGGCAGACTAGGGAAGCTCACCTGAGCTACCTCCTGTCTGTGCAACGCCCCCCAACCCCCCAACCAAAAGCTTGGGAACCGGTGCTGTAGAAGGAATCTAAGACCTGGCTGGATGACTCTGTTGGAGCATCGCCAGTACACCAAAAGGTTGTGGGTCCGATCCCTGGGAGGCAACCAATCCATGTTTCTCACATGTATGTCTCTGTCTCTCTGTCCTTCCCCCTCCCCCTTCCTCTCTCTAAAATCAATAAACATATCCTCTGTTGAGGATTTAAAAAAATGGATCTGAAACATAGCTAACTGTGTATAAGATGTTCAACACAATTCACAATAGCATAACAGCAGAAACACTTTGATATCAAAGGGAAGTAGTTAAATGACAATAAAACTGTATGACATTATGTATACTTATGATTATGTTTTAATTTTTTAAGATGAAATTTTTTACTCTAGTCTTTTGTTTAGTCCTCACCCAAAGATATGTTGACTCTAGAGAGAGGAAGGTGGGGAAGGGGGGCGGCAAGAGGGGAGGCAGTGAGGAGGGGGGAGGGAGACAGACAGACAGACATACATCGACGTAAGAAACATCAACTGGTTACCTCCTGGGGAATCCTGTAACCTAGGTATGTGCGCTGACCAGAGATCGAATCCAAAACCTTTCGGTGCATGAGATGATGCTCCAACCAACCGAACCACCCAGCCAGGGCCAAAAAAGTTAATTTTAATGTATGCTAACTTAAGAAATAAAACACTATAGTACCAATTCCATATTACTATCTACAGTAACCATAACTTTAACAGTAATTAAAATAAATCTTTTCTCATTAGCAGAACATCTTCACCTAGCAGATGGATCATTTAAATGAAAAGAATCTTTAACTGATCAAAACTGAATTTTATGTATCAAATTATTTTTTAAGGTGTACTCCTGGAAGCTGGGGCCACTTCCATTTTTACTAAGCCTAGTCTAGGCTTAGTGAATTTAGTGTTTGTAAAACACTTTACTGTAATGACATTAGTCATAACTATCGAATAAAAGTGTTGAGCAAGTATACCACATCATTTTTTACAGTGCCAATATTGAAGTACCACCCATTCTGGATCCTGAAAAACACATTTTAAGTCTTCAGTTTAGTGCCAAAAAAAAAAAAATTTTTTAAATAATGACTCATTTAATAACAGCAGGATTGATATTGTGAAAGCATGACTGTCAGTTAATTGGTTTTAAGAAGTTCCAAAGTCACCTGCTCGCAGAGTCCAACATGTTTCTGCAGTGTGATTAAGTCACATGCAGATCCCGGGAGTTTTCGTTTTAACGACCACCACCCAGGTATGACTGCAGCCAGATGGAGTGACTCACGCCGTATGTCCACCCATATGCTGCTCTTAACTACACCTCGAACAATCTTGCTAATGGCCATTTGCTCAACTCAAATAAAAATTTGTGCTGGATGAGTAAGTAAGAAAGAGTATTTAGTTAGTTTGATTAACCATTTTTTCCCCTGCTGGGGAGGAGCTGGTAAAAATACTGTAATAGGCTGTGAAAATTGAGGGGGTTGCTCTTGTTGGCATAAAGTAATAAAGTTAATTTGACATTTAGATATATTCTAGTACTAGTTATTTAATACTTATCTAGAATCCAACTTTAACTGAAAACACACACACAACATGGCATAAAATACAACTGTTACTTTGGATTTTTCTTCTGAAAGTCACTAACACAATCTAAATTCCTTGTACCACTTAGGGTAAGCATCTACAAAATAACGAAGAAACAATTTAAACGAATTAAAGTATTCCGGATGAAAGTAGACAAAGCCCAAGAATATCTTCACTGTCTCTCCAAACCTCAATGAAGTGATAACAGAGACATTAAAAAAAAAAAAAAGCATTAACCCACACAGAGGCAGAGAGAGAAGAAGGGAGAAGCCCCCAAACTCACTATGGTTCTCTTAAGAACAAGGTTTGGAAGATAGAACATGAATACATCTGCAGTAACTGACTTCACAGAGTAAAGAAAGCCAAAATGGAAACTCCTGCACAGGTGGGATTAGCCAGCTGGAAGGTGACTTGAGCCACAGAGCTCTAGAAAGATCACCAAAGGAATCAGGGAATTTACATAGGGTCAAAAAGAGACTTCTAATTTCCCTAAACCACAAAACTACCCCTACCAGGATTTAGGCAGAGTAATCTGAAGAAAAACTTAATCTGGAGAGAGGATATCAAATAGACTCTGGACTCAGGAGGATCTGAGGACTGCTATGAGGAACCACACTAAAAACTGGGAGCTTATCTGAGACTCCATATGCTGAATAAACTCAATGCCCCCATTCCCTCCCCCAACTTGGGTTCTAGAAAAGTGGTAGCCAGGCTTTTTCCCAATAAGAAGATTGAAGAAAATAGCTCTGAACTACAAAATTTAAAAAAAAAAAAAAAAAGAAAGAAAAAAAGCAAGCATGAGTTTCCAAACCGAGTCCCCCAAAAATGCCTAAAAATTGAACAAAAAGACCTATAACAAAATACTTCAATAGAAAAGTTCAGCAGAGACAAAATAAAAATCAAATCATATATTAATATATAAATATACATATTCCTAAGTATATATATTATATATATATCTCTCTCTCTCTCCCTAAAGAGGGATGGGGTAAATGGAAAGCAAAGACTCAGTAATAACACCAGACTTCTCAACAACAATACTGAAGGTTTGAAGACAACTAAGCGATGCCTTAAAAATTCCAAGGGTGAAGTATTTTCACCCTTGTGAATGTAGGCAAACTACTCAGTTAAAAATGAGGTCAGAATAAGCCATTCTCAGCCATGAAGCTCCCCAAAATGACCTCCCATTAACTTTTAATCAAAAGCTCACAAAGATGTGGGGTCCTGGTAAGACAGGGTGGAACACAGGTTAGGTATGAAGGAAACTTCCAGAATGAAGGCAGAAAAAAGTCCCAGGGTGACAGGTGCAGAGCAGGCCTAGACATCACCATGTCCATACCAGAGAATGACAGAAAGTACTCAGAAAAAATTTATTTAAAAAAAAAAGAACCATAGGTGTCTGATCATATCCAATGAAATTTCATACCTTATAGAGAGACAATTTATCTGGGAACATTTTAATGATCTACACACGGAAAACAAAGCAAATGAAGAAAACTAGACAATTATAAACTTCAGGGAGAAACAGCTGCACGGGAAGAAAAATGTATGTAGTATACTGCATGACACAGCTGAGAAAAAAACAGTTACAGTGAGGCAGATTCTGAATAGTGACTTAACCAAAACTTGTGATATAATTATAGTAAAGGCGAAGAAGCAAAGTATAAGTGGAGAGACTGAGAGAAGCGTTGGAAGAGTCGAGTCCTTATATTTCTCCTTGTACAGTAGGAGAGTCAATAGATAAAACCCCAAATTAAGGTAAACACAGAAAGTGGAAATAGACAGGAGTCCATCACTACTGTCTACAGTACATAAGAAATGCAGGAAGGGATGAGATGACTATTTTTGTTTGCTATAAGCTCTTCCCTTTTTGAATTATGTGTGTGTATTTTTTGATAAAAATTAAAATTGGCTTACAACTTAAACATAAAGAATGAAAAATAAACAGTTCTTGTCAAAATTAAACCTGACATATACTTATAGATTGTTTTCTTTAACTTATGAAAAAAAGTATTCCTAGAAAACGTGAGTAATTTTTCACTTTCAAAACCATCAAGTTTCTCGCCCTGACCGGTGTGGCTCCATGGGTTTCACGTCATCCAGCAACACGAAAGGCCGCACCCACTCAAACACAGGGCTCGGCTCCCAGTTTGGGCTGGTGCCTGGGCTGAGGTTCGGTCCCCAGGCAGGGCACCTGTGAGAGGCAACCAAAGGCAGTCTCTCTCTCACGTCGATGTTTCTCTCCCTTTCTTTCCCTCTCTCTAAAAATAAATAAAATCTTTAAAAAATATGCCAAGTTTCTTTACTAGACAGACATTAGCAATCTTCTTGTAGAAGTACGTATCTACTGAACACAACTGTTCCAAGCTTGTGTTTCAAGTTGGAGCCACCAAGATTTATTGAGTAAGAGATAAAGGTTTGCAGTGAGAAATGAGGAAGAATTTTCACAGCTTCTCACACTATTAATTGTACTGATTTTCATAAATCCCCCATCAAAGAGCTTGCAAAATTTAGCAACTGAATGTACCAAATAGTTTTCCCACTTACAGTAAACTGAAATTGTGCTCCACTGTCAAAATATCTCCCAGGATACAGCCACGTGAGAGCATTAAAAAAAATGGAAATGGAACTGAGGATACAAATCACTGCCCACTGTGACCTCATGATGGCTTCCTACATCCTCTACAGGTAGCTCTAGAGGTAGAGCTCCTAAAGGGTATCTGACTACAACCCACTGTAACGCTAGTGACTGCATAAAAAAACTAGCTCCCTCTTTTCAGTCATCAGTCCAACTTTAATTTTAGAAAGTTAATATTCTTGCAAGATTTACCGTAAGTCAAAATTCATCCAAAATTAAGAGTGCAAGTTACTATCCAGCTACATTTATCCACACGTAAAATTCCAAGATTAAATACACTGTCCACACAAAATAACTGGTATTAAGAAAAACAAAATAATTCTCAAATGTAACTTTTTACCTAAATCCTCTCTGAAAAATTTGAGTCATTTTTTTAAGAATAGAACAACTCTTACATTAGTCTACACAAAACAAACAATTTGGTCTAAAATTAGTCTCTCACAGGAAGGCAGTATTTTCTTGTTGGCTGTAAGAGAATGCCCATTCACACTTTTAAGTATCTGTCAATAGAACTTGAAAGTGACCGATCAGTCTGCTCAGTCTCCCCCATTCTGCCTCAATGAAGAGCAGTTCAGCCCTGACCAGTGAGGGGCAGCTGGCTGGGCGTGGACCCGCAAAGCAAAAGGGCGCTGATTTCATCCCCAGTCAAGGCACACATCTGGGTTGCAGGTTCAATCCTCAGGTGATCAATGTTTCTCTCACACTGATGTTTCTCTCCTCCTTGTTTTCCCTCCCTTCCCCGCTCTCTAAAAAAAAAAATAAAAATAAAAATGCAAAACAAAACAAAACAAAAAAAAAACACCACCAGTTTAACTGCAGCCCTGGTCAGGTATCTGTTGTTCTGAGCACGGTCCCAATGCACCAAGGTTGCTGGTTCGATCCCTTGTCAGAGTACACACAAGAAGTAACCAATACATGCATAAATAAATGGAACAACAGATTGATGTTTTTCTTTCTTTCTCTCTCTCTCCCCCTCACTGGCTCTCACTTCTTCCTAAAATCTCAATACATAAAAAATGTTAAGAAATGTTTACATCTAAATCTAAAGTCTATTTTAAAGTTTCACAATCTGAATTCAGTTATGTACCTCACAGAAGCACATAGGACAGCCCTCTGAAAAAAATTAGCTCTGCATCTAGTAACATTAACTTCTAATTTATTTAAACAAAGATATTTTTAAATGATTTATAAAAGATATGTGACTATCCTATAATTTAGAGTTCTGATATTGGATACCATTTACTGTGTATTAGCATTTTCTAAGCACATCAGGTTTCTGAAAGGCAGTTAGCATGCCTTATTTAATATACAGGCATAGGGCAAAAGTGTATCTAGCACTGAGAATGCAAAACACAGAGTTTATTCTTGTTCTGTTATTTGTTAATTACTGTATCATTTTCCATACAAACAACTATAAACCTACTTTTGTCCACTCACTGTATGTATATCCACTGCTTCACCCATCCTCACATTAATTATGTGCTCAATAAATATTCAAAGAATTATACTATTTAATAATCACATCATCTTATCACAAATAAAGAAACTGAGAGGATGGCCTGGCCTGGCTAATACCTTACTTTGGCTCAGTCATAAGCTAGTGGCAGTGTCAAAATCTAACTTCAAAATTCATATTTTCACTTATGCCATGTCATTAAATAACAAATATTTGATTATCCTTAAACTCAATAGTTATGTTATTCTTAAGTTATTTCCTGCATTATTGCTTTTCAAAGAAAAAAAATCCTCAGGCGCTATCGTCCCTTCAATATTTCTGCCATAGACGCTTGATCCAGCATCCATCCTTCCTTCCCAAGCTCCCAGATTCCTGACTGTGGAATTCTACCTGGGGACCCTGGCTGCTCCAGTGAAGTCAGCAGTGAACACGTGTCCAGTGAAGGCACTGGCTCCAGCGCAGCAGGAGTGAACTGCAGAACCTCTGGGAAAGCGGGAAGACAGTAAGCAGCGCCAGGAGCTGGAGGCAGCCTTCCATGAACAAGGGAAATCCAGACATCATTAAGCCACTGTATAAAGTCTTACTCAAAACCAAACAATAAATTCCCCTCATATTTTTAAACCAATTTGAGTCAGGTTTTGAGTTACAGCTAAAAAATCAAAACTGAGAGGTTTTTATAAAGTTGCTTCTCATTTTGATGTGTTTCACATATTGTTCCCTCCTTGGGAAATGTCCTGTCCACCCTGTTAATAATGCCTCTCATCTACTGAGCATATGCCATGAACCAAGCATGTATGACATGTTACACATACATTACCTCAAAGACTGAAAACTAATCCACATCCGAAAGCTACAAGCTCAACCTTATGCTCACCATTTCATAGATGTGAAAACTCAAGTTCAAAGAGACTGAGTGACATTCTCAATATCAGCTGGCTAGTAACTGGAGCCAGGATTCAAAACCAGGTTTCTCTAACTCAGAAATGCCTGTTCTTTCAACTACATGGATCTGACACATAGATCTTGTCGCTAAAGGTCTTTGCTCAAGCATCAAATCCTCTGTGAAACTTTCCCTATCATTTATGTACTTCACAGGCAGCTCATTCAAAGACAGGAAATGTTACGATGTATTGTAACTACATTTATATACTTATTGCAAGCCCCTTAAGGATAGGAAGACCCAAGTAACACCAGTGACTCCCACAGCGCATAACACAGGCCAAGTGATCAATAAACACTTCTGGAATCACCGCTAAACAGAGATATAAAGCCCTATTATAGATTAAACTCCATTAAAATAAACAATTATCATCATACTTAAGTATACGTTTATATAGAAAATTTCTGAAATGTGGAATCTAGGAGAAATTTGTAAAAATTTCTTGATATTATGCATTTGCAACAATAAATTAAAAGTTGCCCCTCTACTTACAAAGGGCTACACAGAAATGTCAGAAATCAGAATAGTAAATCTATGTATGTGTATTTTCAAACCAAATACTTCAAATACATCAAAGGACCTTGTGTTTAGTAAAAGCAGAACATACTTATCATGCACATAATAAATGTCAAATACACTTTAAAACAATTAACTATTGGCTTCATTTTAGAACCAAAGTTGTCCAACATAAATCACTTAACTCTATTTGTAAATGAAAATTATAAACCAGTCAACCTTGAATACACACCACCTAGCTCTGTGATTCTGGGGTGATTCAGTGATATCACTCATTGTCAACTTCTAAGGGTGCTTCCCTGACTACCTAACCTAAAACTCGCTCTCAGAGGATGTCTCTCCTACCATCCTGTTTTACTTCATATTACCCCTGACGTTTTTCTCATTGAATTACCATCGCCCCCACTAGAATGTAAGCACCAGGAAAAGAAGAACTTTGCTGCAGTCCTGACCCACGTGGCTCAGCTGGCTCAGAGTCCTCCCCCGAAGGGAAAGGTCGCGGGTGCCATTCCTCGGCAGGGCACGTGCCTGGGCTGCAGGCCTGGTCCCTGGTGGGGGTGCAAGGGAGAGGCAACCAACCCATTGAGGTTTCTCTCTCACATCGATGTTTCTCTCCCTCTTTCTCCCTCTCTTCCCCGCTCTCTATAAATAATTTTCTTTTAATTTTACAAAAAGAACTTTGCTGTATTAATCAGAACACCCCACAACTTCACACAGAACCTACTGAGCACCCAATAAATGTTTGTTGAAGAAATAAGTCATGGAAGACTAAAAAAGCCTCTTTTTCTTAAAAGAAAAAAAAAAAAGTAAATGGTGCACTGTGAGCATGTCCTGCATTTTCCAAACACGAGCTTTCTCCTGTCATGTACTGTGTCTCAGTATTAATCTTACAAAGGTTTTTGTTTGTTTTAACTTTAACTTGGGGAGGGGGTAACCAAATTATGTGAAAGAATGGTTCAAACTAAGGAACTTAATTAGATGTTTTGGAACAACAAAGCTCTTAAAAAGACTCAGCAACCACCGCTTCGTCAATAACTAACTTGAATCAATGGTAATTAGTGCATTAAAAAAAGCAACTTCTTATCGGTTCCAAAATCACCTGCCAACTTCCTAAAAGAAATTCCACATAACAAAAATCTTATCAAAATAAAGCTTAAAGAAGCAAAGAGGAACAAATACAAACCGTCCCGGTCGTTCCAGTCGGCAGTCCCCCTTTTCCCGACACAGCGCTGTCTTCCCGCCGCTCCCCGCCCCGGCGTTCAGCCGGGCCGCCCGGGTGTTTACCGCGAGAGCGGTCCCACAGATGCCACCACCGTCTCCAGAGTGACACAGCTCCTGGTCAACACCTGATCTCCACTGAAACTTTCCCCGAACTCCTCGGGACTCTCTCTGGACCTTAAACCTAAACCCCTCCGACCTCCCATCTGCTTCTCTCCCTTTCCTCGCCCGAAATTAATCCTCTCGAACTTTTCCCTAGAGATTCACATCTCTGCCACGGAAACATTTTAATCTTGTTACTATTTCTAAGTGCTTGCTTTTTCTCCCGGGGACCTGGGTGATCCTGACCCGAGGGCGGAAAGCCCAGGCTCTGCGAGCCCCCACCCTCTCCGCCGGCGCCCGGCAGGTGCCTCGCGCGGCCGCCGCGCCCCGGCCGCCGAGGGGCGGAGCACACAACGGACCCGCACGGCCCTCCCCAGCCCCTTCGGTCTCCTCCCTGCCGGGGCACTGGGTCAGCACCCCCGGGGAGCCGAGGGAGGCGGCGCCAGCTCCGCCGGGACCAGAGATGCTCGCCCCGGGCGCCCAGTCCGGACCCCAGACCCGCCCACGCCCCACCCGCGAAGGCTGCCCCGAGCCTGGACCCTCGCCCGGAAAAACCGAAAGCGCATCCCCAGCCCCGGAGCCGGGGCCGAGCACATCCCAGCCGCCGGCCTCGGCCGCCCCCGGCCGCCCCAGCTGCCGCCCCCGGCCGCCCCCACGCCGCCCCGCGGCCCCCACTCACAGGCTGCCGGAGCAGGAGGTACAGACGAAGGAGCCGACCGTCATGTTCACGTAGGTGGGGCCGCGCTGGTCGCAGTCGAAGCACTTTCGGTTGTGCGGGAGGCCGGTCATGTCCCGCAGCATCTTCAGGTGCTTCTCCTCCTGCTTCCGCTTCGCGCTGGCCGCCATGGCCACGGCGCCGAGGGAGGAGGCCGGCAGGGCCGGGAGCCGGGCGGCGCTGCGCCGGGGGCCCGCGGTCCCACGGGCCGCCCTGGCCGCCGCCGCCCTCCGTCAGCGAGCGCCGCCCGCGCCGGACCCGGCCGCCGTCACTCGCCTCCCCTGGGCTGGGCGCGGCGCGAGCGCTGCGGAGCGCGGGTTGACCGGCCACACCAACCGGCCCGGCCGGGATGACCACAGCCGCCGCCGCCGCCGCCACCGCCACCTTCCCGACTTCTCCAGTGGGGAAAAGACGAGAAAAGGGGACGGCAAGAGAAGGCCCGCCCCGGGCGGCCGGAGGCCAACTGTCGGCCGGCGCCCCCTGTGGGCCAGGAGGAGTCACTGCGGCCACGCGGAGGCCTGAGTTCCGGCTGGGGCCAAGTAGGGAACACAGAAAAGTAACGATAATAATAGCTGATATTTACTTGCACTCTTAAACGTGCATAGAGCATTGCATGGATAACCTTCATCCCATACTTAAAACTCTCCAAGGGCTTTCCGCTGCTTTGGCGATAACTCGAGGCTCCTCACTGTGCTCTAAAAAGCTCTCCATCATCTAGCCCAGCCTCCCTCTGTTCAGAATGGTTTACTCAGCCACACGACGTTTCCTTTTGCACCCTGACCACTGCAAGCTCCCTTGTGACTCAGGACCCTTGTCTTGCTGTTCACTCTTTATCAGGGTTTCTAAACTTGCCACGATTGACATTTCGGACTAGATCATTTTTTGTGGGGGGGGGGGAGATCCTATACATTGTAGGATGATACTGAGCAGCATCCCTGCCCTTTACCCACTAAGTGCCAAAATGACCTCCCCCGTAGTTGTGGCAACCAAAAATCGCCAGATATTGCCAAATGGGGTGCCCTGGTAGAGGGAGATGAGATCAACCAAGCTGGAAACCACTGGCTACACTGAAAGGCCTCATCATCCATGGCAGGCAACTCCCATCAGCCCAATCAGCCCTTTCAAAGTTGCAGCCCACCTTCCTGGAAAGTAGCTTTCCATGAGTTTGCTGTGAGGTGTTTGCTTCATAGTTCTAGCTATTCGAAATTCTCCTTCTCATTTGGTGTTTACTCTGTATTAACTGGGATCTCCCTTTAGGCTCCCAACAGCACAGCCCCTCCCAACCCAGAGGCCAAGGTGCCCAGTGTTTATGGAATGAATGCATTCAGTATCTCATTTTAAGCATCCTGCTTCTTCTCATTTTACAAAGCCTAGATACGTATCCCAGGGATACATATGGGAAAATTGGGATTCCCACCCAGTCAGGCTGCAGGACCCAATCTCAATCACTGCAAGAATCCACAGCCAGTGGGATGTTACAAAACCTTCCCACCCCTCATTTCCCAAAGGAATAGCAGACCCGGAGAGGGAAGTTTCAAAGCCATTCAGCTGGTGAATGGGAAAGTAGGATTAGAATTCAGGTTTCCTGTTTGCCAAGATCTCCCACGAAAGTGATGGCATGGGAGCCATCAACTGCGATTTCATATTAATATTATTAATAATAATGTTAATATTAAAAGAAAGGGACAGCCCTGGCCAAGTGGCTCAGCGGTCAGAGTGACCCAAAGGTTGTAGGGCTGATTTCTGGCAGGACACATATCTATCCCCAATCGGGGCACCTGTGGGAGGCAACTTTCTCACATCGGTGCTCCGCTCTCCCTCTCCCTCTCTCTCTCTCCCCACTTCTCTCTCAAAAATCAATTTAAAAAATCATCAGGTCCTCATTAGAAATAAATAACTAAGTAAATAAAAGAGAAAGGGACAGACAGATGTTGGATTGGCGAATGGATTTTTTTCACTTTCTATCACAAAAACATCAAACTCCTGTGAGCACATGGCACACCTTCAAAAATTACCAGTAAATTACAGGTTAATGTGCTTTATCTATATCCCCCATCCTCCTCTGCCCCTTATTATTTTAAAGCAAATCATAGTTATCATCTCATTTATTTGCTCATATTTTAGTGTGTATTGCTAAAAAATAAGAACTCTCTCTTTTTTTAAATATAACCACACTAGCACACCTAAAAAATTAACAATTTCTTAAATCATCAAATATCCCATCAGTGTCCAAGTTTCCCATTATCTTATCAATGTTTAAAACAGATTTGTTACACTTTGTTGAAATCCACACATTATAACCGGGTAATATGTCTCTTTTAGTCTATGGGTTTCCCCTCCCCCTCCTTTTTTCCTTGCAATTCTTTTATTTTAGGAATTGGATCCTTTGTCATTTTGTCTGTTATAGTCTACGTTATTTGACGTTTTTCTCTAGCCTCTCTATTTCCCAAAAAATGTGTGGTTGGATCTAGTTCACTTGTATCCAGCTCAATTTTCTTTCTTTCTTTTTTTTCGGGGGGTTGGGGTTGCAAAATCTTATTCTTTGTGTTCTTCCACCAGGAGGCATGTAACGGGATGGGAGAGTCTTTCTAGCTTATCAGCTGAAATATTTAGATAAAGAAAAACTTCCCCACATCTACTGTTTGGTGCAGTTCATGTCAGAAAGGCAGGCAGATGTTTGGTTCCTTTCTTTTATTCATGAATTTTCAAAATAACAGATTGTTTTTGTATCGCCTTGCAATGGTGATTAATGTTTTTCTCAATGTCATTAGAAACTCAAGAATTTCAACCTATTTGATGTGTTTCGTATCCCCGGTTCTCACATTGTCTCATCACTGGCCAACGTGAGCCTCTTACAGTTGCCTCTAAAGTCCTTTTGCCTTGACTTAAGGTCAGTTGGAGTGCACTCAATGGCAGCAGGCCCCGGGCTTCTTAGGAGATGAGAAGCATCTGATTCTGGACTGATCTACCAACCCCACTCTGGCTACATGAAGGGCACCGCAGTCTCTTGCTCATCACCAACAGATCCACTGACCCAATAGCCAATGGCTTCCTTCTTTGTTTCAGTAAAGCTCACTCATCATTTGTACGTCTTCTGCTTGTTTCTCTCTCCATGGTCTATGTTCTGATAAACGCCCAAACCAGACAGCATGACGGCAGCACCTTTTGTACAAACAGTTTAATCAGCGGTTGTTTTAGTATTGTGTTGTTGTTGTTGTTTCGAAGAAGGAGGAGAAGGTATTTCCTTGTGTGGGAAGGTGAAGTTCAGGTGAAGTCCAAGATGTTTTTTCCAAGTAAAGCTGGAAGTCCATTTGACCTGCTGAGTTTTGGTTGTTTCATGCCATATCAAAGTGGGTTCCTACGTTTAATAATTTCAAGAAGAGTTTTCAATGTGCCAAGCAAGACTATTTACTACCTTTAAATTTCCTTACCCTCACAACAATACAGAAGAAGGTATTATTATCCCATTTTATATATGAGGTAACTGAAGCTCTGAAAGGCTGACATGCCCAAGGCCACGCCGGAAATGAAGCAGGAAGCTGGGATTGAAACTCAGATCTGGCACTTAAGGCATTAGCTATTGTTTCCAGTAACTGGGTACTAACCCTGCTTATTGGATTTGCGAAGTAGAAATTACTTTCAGAGAGATGTTAGCACTTGCAAGCAGAGTGACCTTTCAAAATGCAAATGCAATCCAGTCTTCCCCAGTCTCCTCCCCCTGCTCAAAGCCTTTCAGTGACCTCCAACGGCTCTTAAAAGGAAAGAAAACCTAGGAGGCCCAGAAGGCCTGCACGAGGGGCCTGCTTCCTGCCAACCCTGGGAGGTCTCCCTGCCCCTGAGCCCGGCCCACTGTGCCCCAGGTGTCCTGGGCACCACGCTGTGTCTCCACCACTCTGCTCTAGCCCTTCTTGGTTTGTATATTCTTTTTCCACCTCAGGGCCTTTGCACATGCCTTTATTGCTTCCAAACACAGTCTTCCTTCTCCTCTTTACCCTCTCATCCCTCAGATGTAGTTCAATATCTGCTTTTCAGAGATGCTTCCCTGTCCTGCCTAACCAAGTCAGATCCCATAATTCGTGCCCATGGTACCACGCTCCTCTCCTCTAGAACACTGCAGCGGCTATTTACACTGCTTCGCGGTTTTTGATTGGGGTCCCCAGCCCCCCACTTCACTGCAGGCTTCTTCTAGGAGGCGGGGAGGCGACCAGGTCTGCGCTTGCTCGCCATAATTTCTCCAGCACTTACCGTGGGTACCTAAAGGGGCTCGATAAATACGGACCGAGTGAATAAATAAATGCAGCAACAGGGGGCCAGAGAATAAAGCTTCCCTCAGTCTGAAGCAGTAGGTTTGACATCGGGCTTTATCGTTGTCCCCGCTGTTTTGGCTCCCAGAATGACTACCCTTCTGTCAAAGCCACAATAGTTTTGTTAAGGAACTTGCAAATTCTGAAATCAAACCTCCAAGGGTAAGAATCTAAAGCCTGGCTTGCTTAGAGGCTCCCCACCAGACTTATCACCGGGGTGACTCAGAGAAAATGTCCTGAACAAACCCTGGTGTTTGGAGAGGACCCACGGAGCCAGCCAGCCGGCTGCCAATTCATCGTAAGCCACCCCACCCTCTGCGCCTGTGGGCGAGGCCCAAAGAAGAGGCCCCTCTGTCTGTGCCTGAGCGACACAGAACAAGCCGTAACAACCAGCACGGGATGGCCAACGGTGGCTTCGTGGCTCTGAGTACTTGAGCGAGGAAGGGAAGGCTCCTCTGCATTCATGAAGGGCTCAAATTTAGACTTTTTAAATGTTATTTATTTATTTTAATTTTTATTGAATGTATTGGGGTAACATTGGCTAATAAAAGCATATAGGTTTCAGGTGTATGATTCCATAATACCTTATCTGTATATTGGGTTGTGTGCTCACCACCCCAAGTCAAGTCTCCTTCCATTGCCCCCACCCCCTCCCCCTGGCAGACTTTTCACAATATCTCTAACTGACTTCCCCACCATATCCACTGACAGGTTAGAAAGATGTTGCCAGACACACATGCATGTCCCATGTCCATCCTCAACGCCCGCAGCACACGAGGAAGCCGTGCTTTTAGTAAGTCCTGGATTGGCACAATTGCCGTTTCTCTGTCTGCGTGTGTATTAAAAGGGCTAATTTGTTAGGTATATCCCCTATGCCACCACTTTTGTGGCTCTGTTTCAACAGCTTTTCATGTTTTAATATTCTGGGACCCCTGACAAAATCGAAGTGGCCAGGCACCTTCTGTGTGGTGAGCCCCCTGAAATCTCCAAGCCCCCAGACTCCAACTGGCTCTGGCTGACCCCAATCCTTGGAGTGCAGAGCCTCTCAGAAGCCCCCCAGCCCTCCCTTGGCACCCAGTTTCAGGCATGTGAGCCTGGGTTCTTGGGGAACCTCGATTCTCTGTCCGTGGGGTGTTCAGGTCTTTCTTTCCCGCAGGCCCTCCCATGCTGGAAGCCAATTTTGATTAGAGGGGAGGACGGACCTGAGAACCTGAGAACAGCGAGCCTTTACCACGTAGAAAACTAGAGTTGTGGGTTTAGGCTCTTTTTTATTAACATTCTTCTTTCTACGTGGCGTGACGTTTCCCAGAGGAGCCCATGCTAATTTTTATGGCCCATTAAAGTCATGCAAAAGGAAAGCAATGTTGACCGCCTGAACGCCCCAGGCCCCAGCAGGTGGGTTTCGCAGGGCCTCCTGTAGACAGCATTGTGGAATAATGTTCGACGCCGAGTTTTTTCCCCTTTCTTCTTTTGGTAGTGCCTTTCTTTTGCTGTGGTTTGATTATTTTTAACATGGCTTCCTGACTTGCTTTTTAATTGGTAAGAAGCAGCGAGATAGAAAAGGAAGAGGGCGGGGAAAACCCCTTCCGAGCACAAGCAGTGGGCGTGCACTTCCTGGAAACGCTGGCGTGGTTTCTGGGTGCGCTCGCAGAGCGCCAGAACACAGGCACCTGGAGGGCCCCAAACCCTCAGGACCAAGGTTGTGGGGCTGTCTCCTGACCCTACGGAGGCCAGGAGACATAGAGGAGCCGCAGACCTGCCTCTCAGCTCTGCTGTGTCTCAGACCGGCTCTCCTTCTGCCTGGGATCATTTCGCACTGTCCTTGGGGAAATTTGTCTCCCCAGCTGAATTCTGTCTGCTCAGAGGCCAGAAGCTGGGTCCTAACCTCCACCAGCCCATACAAGGATCTGCCCATTGGTTGACTGATCCAACCTTGGGCCATCCCAGAAACCCAGCTCAATCGCGACTAGACTTCAGTTATCCAGTTAACAGAAAAGCCTTTTCTGGATAGGAGAGGGAAATCAGAAGTAGTTTTCAGCCTTCATTCATTCATTCACTCAAGTATTTATTGAGCACCTACTATCTGCCCGACACTGGGGATTCGGCCGTAAACAAGCTTGTATTCCTGGCAGTGGGAGAACAGTCAGCAAAACACATTAAGTGGGCCGGTGATGCCAAGGACTCCAGTGGAAAACGAAGCAGAGCAAGGGACTCCGGTGTGAAAGGAGAAGTTGCTCCCGGGTGGTCGGGTGGGACTGCAGGGAGGGGAAGCCGAGAACATGAGAAGCCTGGCCCCTGTGAGAGATCCCAGGGGAAATGCGTGGCATGGAGACCCTGCAAGCCAGCAGCCTCCCTTCCTTGTCCGTTTGTACCAGAATCAGTAATCCCAGGCGGCCCCGGTCGTTGGGAGGGAATGTGAGTCATCCTCTTCAGAAGCCAGGGGGAGAGAAAGGTCCCTGCCTCTGCAGCAGGAAGTCTCGGGCTAAGAAACGCTCCATTCACGTCATCAATGGAGCGTTGTTCTTGCCCGTCGCTGGAAAGAGAAAGGGGACCTTCCCTTCTGGTTCAGGGGAAAGAAAGGGACCCCTATGGGGAGAGAAACCTGCCCCAGTTATCAGAAAGAAAAAAAAAATCAACAGGCTTGCAGCCCTACCAAATAGAAAAATGCACTCTACAGGGCTGCCCTCTGTGTTGGAGGGGTCGGACGGAGACATTTTAAAAGCGGATCCCCCCAAAATACCGCCATCCTTTCTGATTCCTCACCAAATGCTGGCACATAGGTAATGGCTCATTATACCACACAGGGTGAACCGAGCACAACGTGATCGCTGGAGCCCAACAGATGATGTTGCCATGGCACCCAGCCCCCGAGGAGGAAAGCAATGGCACGGAACTCCAGGGTTGGCAGCCGGGCAAGGATGCTGAACGTTTCCTGGGACTAAGCACCGGGCATTGCAAAGCACGCCCTGTAGGGTAGCTCCATTAACCCTCACACCGGCCTCCGGCAGTAGGTTTTACCATTATGCCCATTTCGGAGATGAAGAAAACTAAGGCTCCGCAGTTGAGGGCCTTGCCAAGGTGATACGGCTGGGACATAATGGAGCTGAGACTGAAGGGCAGCAGTGTGAACCCAGAACCCACGACGTAATCTCTACTACCGTCAGTGAGATGCATCAAACCTGGCCCTACCTGAGGGGCGGCAGGAAAAGCCCAGAGCGGGGTACATGCTCCTAGTACAGAGCAGGCTTCCGGGGAGCAAACGCAGAGCACACAACCCGGGCCGGTGCAGCCAGAGCTTTCCGCTTTATGAGGATGCCACCCTGCCCCCCAAGCTCCGGGCCGTGCATTTGAAAGACCTGTTTTTACTTAGGAAGTTATTCAGATGAGAGAAATCACCTCAAAAGTTACACACACCATTCTCCCCACAGTGAAAACGTCTTAAATATTCATTTAGGCAATTTTTGCCACGTAGAGTTGTCCTCCCTGTGCAAAGTCTACTTTCCAGGCGGGGCAGCGCCCGCAGCAAGTTTGCAGGAAGGAGCCCATTGCCACCTTTACCTGAAGGATGATCTATTATTAGCCCTGGGGCTCCTCATGATTCCGAAGGTTGTGGTAAGGATGAACTGAGAGAATGTACTCAGCACAGCACCTGCCATGTAGGTAAGCACTTCGATCGTTCTTAGCATTGCAAATATGCCAACTAGACTTCTTTTTTCTTCACTTGGTGTGCGTTGCTTGTAAGGTATCCAGTCAACCACAAGTGCAAGTTAGCTGTGTTTTGCTAGCAGTTGCTCCCAGTGAACCCCTCTGCGTGTCTCTCTAGCTGGCGACCCTTTCACCAGAGTGATGCGGCCCTCGCGTCGACTGAAGTCACTTGTGGCCTGCAAGGCAGTGCATAACACACAGGTCCAGCAGTCGAACCAGCAATCTTTCGCTTTGGGAGACGATGCCCAACCCACCAACTGAGCCACACCGGTCAGGGCATGAACTATGTTTTACTCAGTTCATACAAATTTTTACTTGTCCCAGGTAAATATCTGACAACCTTCGCTTCCATAGGTTCCACAGATGACATGCTCTGATCACATCTAACCATAGAAGCTGTGTGTTCCTTTAGTATTGTTTTATTTGGAAGGGGCGGGGGCAGGGGGGTACGTGTGTCTGTGTGTGTTTAGGAAGTGGGGACAAGTCTCTTTCATCGGGCCTGTGTCTCCCGTGTGTACCTGACTAAGGGGAGTCAGGACAGCAGGGCCGTTGTGAGCAGTTTCTGAGTCAGGATGTCCTGTCTCCAAGCCTGGGTCTGCCCTAGGAGCTTGAGCAAGAAACTTAGACCTCGGTGCCCCTGTTTTCTCCCTTGTGAAATGGGGGTGCTCATATCACCAACTGCATGAGATTGCTCTAAGGATTGAGGGAGGTAATATGCCAAAAGCACTAAAAACAGCATCTGGCAGGTAGTAAGTACTCTGCTATGTCGGCTATTATTATTACGTTCCCTGCTCTTCTCATCAACGCTTGCCTACAACCCAGCCAGAGTAAACAGGCAAGTGTGTGTGTGTGTGTGTGTGTGTGTGTGTGTGTGTACATATGTACTCGTTTCTCCTATAGCACCCCATTTTTAGTTTCATTTTCTTTCTTAATATCCTGCCTGAGCTATGAGTACAATCTCATTTAAAACACTTCGACAATGCTGAAGAATGCCTCCCCCCAAATTCCCATTCACCGGGACCCTCCAGATGTGATCTTAGTCGGAAACAGGGTCTTCAAAGCTGTAATTGGCTGGAGATCTTGAGATGAGATCAGTCCAGTTTACAGCAGGCCTTCAGTCCAAGGACTGGTGTCCTTTGAGAAGGGGAGGGGACACACACACACAGAGACACACAGGGAAGAGGCCATGTGACAATGGATCTAGAGAGTGGAGTGATGCCGCCACAAGCCAAGGAATGCTGGGACTACCAGAAACTGGAAGAAGCAAGGAAGGCTTCTAGGACCTTCAGAGGAAGTGTGGCTTTCCCGACCCCGTTATTTTGGACTTCTCACCTCCAGAACTGTGAAAATCTGTTACAGAAGTCCTGGGAAGCAAAGTTCCCCCTTCCATGTCCCCTCTCCCCACAGCAGAGTCACTTTATTACCTCTCCAGGCCTTCTCCTGTTCTGTCACACACAATTCTAACCTATTTCCTCTAGTTGATGACAACCACATCTGGTGAACGGAGCTAAACTGTTTCCGCTACAGCCGCCCAACATGCCGTGACCCTGATGGCAGCGGGTGGCTGTGGGCCAGGACAAGGGCTACCGCTGCCACCACTGCCACCTCTCCCAGGGGACCACAGGGACCGGAGTATTGCCTGTGATTCAGAGTCATTAAAAGACAAGCAAATCCTCTAGAACAGTG
This sequence comes from Micronycteris hirsuta, assembly GCA_004026765.1. NCBI lineage: Eukaryota > Metazoa > Chordata > Mammalia > Chiroptera > Phyllostomidae > Micronycteris > Micronycteris hirsuta. The sequence goes on along the minus strand of PVJI01006203.1, from coordinate 453 downwards.
TTTCCCTTTTCATAACTTGTGGGCTTTCCAAGTAATTTTAACAACCCTGCTTCCTCTTTCTTATGCATTTTTGGTTAGACCTTAGTCATCTTCTAAAATCTGGGTCCTTTCTCCATGAGAACTCGAAGTTGCCATTTGAGAATGCTTTGCCACATCTCCCAGGGGTTAACATGGTACACAGTTCCTGGTTATACCGAAAGGGATCTTCACATACAAGGTTTCAAATTGAAAGAATATTAGAAATCTCCTAGGTCGGTGACTCTCAGCAGTTTGGGGGTTACAGCTGCTTTTGAGAATGTGATAAAAGACACCAATCCCTCCCCTTTCCCCCAACTATTCCCTGGACATATAAAATACAATCTCAGGCCAGTCCTTGTACCTAGGCCAACTCCCTCATGTTTGACAGATGAGGGAAACCAGGTTCCAAAAAATAAAGCAAAAAAAAAAAAAAAA